>OY987255.1:59461564-59750856 GCA_963920725.1 Rhamphomyia laevipes | reverse complement strand
TACAAAACGGTAATAAGTTAAAGGCGTAGCAACAATTCGCAGCAGAAATCAGAAGTAAGCAAATAAAGGTGCTTACGCAATAGTAGCGTTTGCTGATTTTAATGATTTACGAAATTTTATTTTATTTTAAATAACGTTTTATTTAAGTATTACAAATATATTTTAAATTACATATATTAAATTATAGAGGTTGGAGTGGAATATATATAAAATATTTTTCAGTTGGCAGTTTAATAATTTTATTTTCAATATCTGCTATATTGTACAGCTGTGAAACGGTATTACATAATTCAGAGGCTGTTCTGAATATTCCTAACGCGGATGATTTTATGGGATGGTAAAAAAAATCTTCTAAATTAAGAAGTGTACAACCTTCAATTATATTATTATTTATATTTTCTATTTTAATAATTTCCTTATTAATCATGCAGTAATTATTAGGGTATGTTTGTGAAAGTGAAAAAAACCTCGGAATATAACAGTGATGTGTCAGTTTTTGCATATGTTTCTTTTTCTTTCAACCTATTAATAATTTGCTGGATAGGAAATGAACCTTTTTTTACCATTTTTTTAAATTATTGCATGTAGTTCTCAAATTTAAAGGCACTGTAACCTTTTATATGCCCATATTCTTTCACATCATTCGCTAGGTGCAATAAAGAATGAACATTGTACGATAATTGTTCGGTACCATATAAAGCACCAAATTGTTGTACAAATTCTTTTAATAACTTGGCAGCATATTCGTTCTTCAGTAGACAATCTTGTGGATGAGTTAATATGCGAATACTACAAACAAGTAAGAGGAAATGTTGAAAATATATTTCTGGAATAATTTGTTTTAAAGCTGCTATTCCTGAATAAGACAAACACATTCGAAACTCTGTAGCTTTCCAATGATCAAGAAGATCTTCGAAGGTTCTTTGTTTTCTCACAAATTCTATTGGCATACATTTTTTAATTTTAATCAAATTTTCATTAATTGATGTTATAGCTGATTTTTTTAATGAGCATTGTTTATTCCTAATTTAGATTAGGCAATTTAGCATTTATCTCATTACACCTAGAAGAACACAATGCATATAATCTATTGGGAATTTCGTTACACAGCCAATATTCAGTTCATCTAATGCAACATCCAACCGTACATGATGCTCTTTTTGTAGCTTTTGCTTAAAATCTTCATCTGTTCTCAATGTATTTTCAATATCTAGAAAGCATACTCTGTGTTTTTCATATATTCCTTTAATGGTGCATTTGGTGCAGCTATAGTATCTGGAATGCGATTTAACACCTAAAAAAAGATAATTGTTAATTAAATATTACTTATATTACGTAGAAAAATATATTTTTTACCTAATATGAACGACCGAGCTGGTGCATCACAAATAAAAGATCTTATTTGTACATTAAATACTTTGTTGTTAAATAAAATTCCAGTTAAGATTATTTTTTTAATTTGTTCAATGAATTTGGCCATAAATATATTAAAGCAAAACGGTTTCTTGTATCCATGAAATACGCCAACTAAAAAAATTTCGTTCAATGGTACAATATTGCCCAGGATTGTCCACAACTGACTATTCGAGCTTTTTGCTAGTGGTACTCCATCAATTCCTATGTCAATTTCAATAACAGTACTATCAAAGGAGTTCCTTTCAAGGAATGATATTATATTCTGTGTTATTCCTATATGAGAATAATATCCTTCTCCCATTTGCATGATTTCGGAATTTTTTTTTTCGACTTTTTTTAAAGATCTAATATCTATTTTTAGGCTTTTATGATACATTTTTAAAATTTTAAGTAATCCATTTGCAGATTCATTCGATATTCTGTTGCAAACTACCCATTCCGCAATATCATTGGATAAATTATTTATGTGAAACTCTTCAAAAAAAGTAGCACTGTCACTAGTATTTAACTCTTCGTTTTCGGTATTTATTCTTTCACTGTTGTTATTACTTTGATCACTAATGCTTATATCTATTTCACTAAGTTGCTCTACATCTGGCTGCTCAATGTTATTTTCTTCAGTAAATGAATTATCATTCATATTCCTTTCACAATCTCTATTAAATAAATTAGCCCGAGCACGTATATTTTTAATTTCGGTATTTATTTTATAATAATTTAATTTACTCATTATTCTTATATTTTTTAATACTTCTAATTATTTCAAAAATGTAGTCCGCCAACCACAATTTGTTAAATTCAAATGATAATTTACTACAAAAATTTAGGATACAAAAAATAAAATATGTATGCTTATTCCTAGAAATTATATTAAAGATATACTCAGTATTAAAAGGTAGAATTTTGGATGTACGTCCATTTAAATTTCAGAAAATCCGCAAAACAGGTATACGGTTACTTTTGAAAATTATATAAAAATTAACCGTAACGCAAACAGGTACGGTTACTTTTGAAAATAATATAAAAATTAAGCGTACCTGTTTTCTGACTTATATATTTATTACCTAAATTTATTTTTAATTTAATGAATAGAAGTTTTAAGAATTTACAATGAAATATATTTGTATGCAAATAAAAAATTAATGAAAAATATTCTATCAGTTATGCCGCTAAAATGATATAAAATTGAGACATTTATGAGATGGAAATTAGTTCATTTGCGAAACATAAATTTGGGTTCGCTTTTTGCGAAACCAAATTGAGATATTTCTGAAACAACTTTTTGACTCAAAATTAACGAAGGGAAATGGAGATGTTGGCGAACTACAAAATTATTTCTCAAATTTATTTTGTAGATTTGAGAAATTTATATAATAATTTTTTTTTTTTTTAAAATTAATGAAAAATATTCTATCAGTTATGCCGCGAAAAATGATATAAAATTGAGACATTTATGAGATGGAATTTAGTTCATTTGCGAAACATAAATTTGGGTTCGCTTTTTGCGAAACCAAATTGAGATATTTCTGAAACAACTTTTTGACTCAAAATTGACGAAGGGAAATGGAGATGTTGGCGAATTACAAAATTATTTCTCAAATATACTATATAAATGAAACTTTTTCTGAATTTGTATTAGAGAATTTTTTTTATTTTTTAGATTTGAGAAATTTATATAATAATTTTTAAAAAATTAATGAAAAATATTCTATCAGTTATGCCGCTAAAAATGATATAAAATTGAGACATTTATGAGATGGAATTTAATTCATTTGCGAAACATAAATTGGGGTTTGCTTTTTGCGAAACCAAATTGAGATTTTTCTGAAACAACTTTTTGACTCAAAATTAACGAAGGGAAATGGAGATGTTGGCGAACTACAAAATTATTTCTCAAATTTATTTTGTAGATTTGAGAAATTTATATTATTTTTTTTTTAAAAAAAAATTAATGAAAAATATTCTATCAGTTATGCCGCGAAAAATGATATAAAATTGAGACATTTATGAGATGGAATTTAGTTCATTTGCGAAACATAAATTTGGTTCCCTTTTTGCGAAACCAAATTGAGATATTTCTGAAACAACTTTTGAATCAGTTTTTCCGGAATTAAATTGAGATTTTTTTGAGATAGAAATTAGTTCATTTGCGAAACATAAATTTCGATTCGTTTTTGCGATACAAAAATGAGGTATTTCTGAAACACTTTTTTTAATTCCGAATTAGCGAAATGGAAATGAAACTAAAGCGAAATACTTTTTAGATATGTCAAAAAAATAGTTGTCTCCATGTCATCTCAATTTGGAATCAAAAAGTTGAGCTGGTATTTTGCAGAAAGGGTTTTCGTAGTGCTTGGACTATGTATTTTTTAAAGTAAAAAACGGAACGCCACAACGAGCCGAAAACAAACCGACTAAGCGAGCCGAAAATATACCGCCTAAGCGAGCCAACATCGATCCGCCTTTGTGGACTTAAAACGTACCGCTGAGAAAAATATTATTTTAATATTAAAAATTAAAAAAATTCATTTGAATGTTGTGTTTTAATAATATTTATTTATTTTTAAATTTATATTATTATAAATTATTACAAATATTTATGTATTATATGTATAAAATTAATATGAAATATATTATATTTTAAACTTATCATATACCACTAAAAAATTAAATTATAAAAAATATTTATTTTAACAAAAAAAAAAAAAATTTACAGCAAACAACGCTCAAAACAATCTAAAAAAATTATAAACCAACTAAAATTACATGCGGCGCTATTGTTCGTATTCATGCCGTAAAGACGTAGCGTAGGATTATATATCATTGGAAAATATGGGTTATTATACTTGCGGTTTACACTAGACTTTTTCTTAGACAGAACATATGTTCTGTATACGAAATGTCAAGTGTAAACCAGACGGGATTTCTGTCCCGACAGAAAAATAACGATTTTTCTCTAGACAACTTTTCAGATTTTTTTGACATTTGTTAATTTGCAAATGGCGATATTTGATAAAAATGATAGATTTACTCCTGAAATTTAAAATTTAATTAGTTTGCGGTGATTATTTGAGCGTGAATCGGAGAAAATATTATGGTGTCTAGGAACACTACTGAAGATGATATATTTTGATGCTCTAAGCCTTTATCAAGAAACCACAACAATGTGATTTTTAAATCAAAAATATTATATTAAATTTAAAAATTATATCTATAAAATAATATAAATATATATACATATGTATATATAAAAAAATATAACTAAATTTAAAAATTTATTTTTATTTTTCAATCCATTTTCCAAAATAAATAATTCACTTTTCGCCTAAAGAGATTCACAAACATTACGCTAAATACGAATCATTAATGATTCACCAAAACAGAATTAAAACGAAGTACCAATACATACACCAAACTTCGTTTTTGATTTCAATTATCATGTAACTGGTGAATCGTTAACGATATAAAAACGATACACCTAAACGATTCGTAAAAGATGTTTTGTATGAGGAAGTTATTCCTTTTACGAATCGTAAACGAAACTTCTTGTTTTCAGGGTTTCATTTTAAACATGTCGTCACCAAGAAAACAATTCGCTATAAAAATATTAAAATAAAAATATTTTGAATAATATAGTTGTTCACACATCAATAATATATATCTTTTATTTATTTAGTAGTTAACTAATTTTTACTCTCAAATAATCACCGCAAACTAATTAAATTTTAAATTTCAGGAGCAAATCTAACATTTTTATCAAATATCGCCATTTGCAAATTAACAAATGTCAAAAAAAATCTGCAAAAAAATCTGAAAAGTTGTTTAGAGAAAAATCGTGATTTTTCTGTCGGACAGAAATCCTGTTTGGTTTACACTTGACATTTCGTAGACAGAACATATGTAATACAAAACGGTAATAAGTTAAAGGCGTAGCAACAATTCGCAGCAGAAATCAGAAGTAAGCAAATAAAGGTGCTTACGCAATAGTAGCGTTTGCTGATTTTAATGATTTACGAAATTTTATTTTATTTTAAATAACGTTTTATTTAAGTATTACAAATATATTTTAAATTACATATATTAAATTATAGATGTTGGAGTGGAATATATATAAAATATTTTTCAGTTGGCAGTTTAATAATTTTATTTTCAATATCTGCTATATTGTACAGCTGTGAAACGGTATTACATAATTCAGAGGCTGTTCTGAATATTCCTAACGCGGATGATTTTATGGGATGGTAAAAAAAATCTTCTAAATTAAGAAGTGTACAACCTTCAATTATATTATTATTTATATTTTCTATTTTAATCATTTCCTTATTAATCATGCAGTAATTATTAGAGTATGTTTGTGAAAGTGAAAAAAACCTCGGAATATAACAGTGATGTGTCAGTTTTTGCATATGTTTCTTTTTCTTTCAACCTATTAATAATTTGCTGGATAGGAAATGAACCTCTTTTTACCATTTTTTTTTTAATTATTGCATGTAGTTCTCAAATTTAAAGGCACTGTAACCTTTTATATGCCCATATTCTTTCACATCATTCGCTAGGTGCAATAAAGAATGAACATTGTACGATAATTGTTCGGTACCATATAAAGCACCAAATTGTTGTACAAATTCTTTTAATAACTTGGCAGCATATTCGTTCTTCAGTAGACAATCTAGGGGATGAGTTAATATGCGAATACTACAAACAAGTAAGAGGAAATGTTAAAAATATATTTCTGGAATAATTTGTTTTAAAGCTGCTATTCCTGAATAAGACAAACACATTCGAAACTCTGTAGCTTTCCAATGATCAAGAAGATCTTCGAAGGTTCTTTGTTTTCTCACAAATTCTATTGGCATACATTTTTTAATTTTAATCAAATTTTCATTAATTGATGTTATAGCTGATTTTTTTAATGAGCATTGTTTATTCCTAATTTAGATTAGGCAATTTAGCATTTATCTCATTACACCTAGAAGAACACAATGCATATAATCTATTGGGAATTTCGTTACACAGCCAATATTCAGTTCATCTAATGCAACATCCAACCGTACATGATGCTATTTTTGTAGTTTTTGCTTAAAATCTTCATCTGTTCTCAATGTATTTTCAATATGTAGAAAGCATACTCTGTGTTTTTCATATATTCCTTTAATGGTGCATTTGGTGCAGCTATATTTGGTGCGAAATACTTTTTAGATATGTCATCTGGAATGCGATTTAACACCTAAAAAAAGATAATTGTTAATTAAATATTACTTATATTACGTAGAAAAATATATTTTTTACCTAATATGAACGACCGAGCTGGTGCATCACAAATAAAAGATCTTATTTGTACATTAAATACTTTGTTGTTAAATAAAATTCCAGTTAAGATTATTTTTTTAATTTGTTCAATGAATTTGGCCATAAATATATTAAAGCAAAACGGTTTCTTGTATCCATGAAATACGCCAACTAAAAAAATTTCGTTCAATGGTACAATATTGCCCAGGATTGTCCACAACTGACTATTCGAGCTTTTTGCTAGTGGTACTCCATCAATTCCTATGTCAATTTCAATAACAGTACTATCAAAGGAGTTCCTTTCAAGGAATGATATTATATTCTGTGTTATTCCTATATGAGAATAATATCCTTCTCCCATTTGCATGATTTCGGAATTTTTTTTTTCGACTTTTTTTAAAGATCTAATATCTATTTTTAGGCTTTTATGATACATTTTTAAAATTTTAAGTAATCCATTTGCAGATTCATTCGATATTCTGTTGCAAACTACCCATTCCGCAATATCATTGGATAAATTATTTATGTGAAACTCTTCAAAAAAAAGTAGCACTGTCACTAGTATTTAACTCTTCGTTTTCGGTATTTATTCTTTCACTGTTGTTATTACTTTGATCACTAATGCTTATATCTATTTCACTAAGTTGCTCTACATCTGGCTGCTCAATGTTATTTTCTTCAGTAAATGAATTATCATTCATATTCCTTTCACAATCTCTATTAAATAAATTAGCCCGAGCACGTATATTTTTAATTTCGGTATTTATTTTATAATAATTTAATTTACTCATTATTCTTATATTTTTTAATACTTCTAATTATTTCAAAAATGTAGTCCGCCAACCACAATTTGTTAAATTCAAATGATAATTTACTACAAAAATTTAGGATACAAAAAATAAAATATATATGCTTATTCCTAGAAATTATATTAAAGATATACTCAGTATTAAAAGGTAGAATTTTGGATGTACGTCCATTTAAATTTCAGAAAATCCGCAAAACAGGTATACGGTTACTTTTGAAAATTATATAAAAATTAACCGTAACCCAAACAGGTACGGTTACTTTTGAAAATAATATAAAAATTAAGCGTACCTGTTTTCTGACTTATATATTTATTACCTAAATTTATTTTTAATTTAATGAATAGAAGTTTTAAGAATTTACAATGAAATATATTTGTATGCAAATAAAAAATTAATGAAAAATATTCTATCAGTTATGCCGCTAAAATGATATAAAATTGAGACATTTATGAGATGGAAATTAGTTCATTTGCGAAACATAAATTTGGGTTCGCTTTTTGCGAAACCAAATTGAGATATTTCTGAAACAACTTTTTGACTCAAAATTAACGAAGGGAAATGGAGATGTTGGCGAACTACAAAATTATTTCTCAAATTTATTTTGTAGATTTGAGAAATTTATATAATAATTTTTTTTTTTTTAAAAATTAATGAAAAATATTCTATCAGTTATGCCGCGAAAAATGATATAAAATTGAGACATTTATGAGATGGAATTTAGTTCATTTGCGAAACATAAATTTGGTTCTCTTTTTGCGAAACCAAATTGAGATATTTCTGAAACAACTTTTGAATCAGTTTTTCCGGAATTAAATTGAGATTTTTTTGAGATAGAAATTAGTTCATTTGCGAAACATAAATTTCGATTCGTTTTTGCGATACAAAAATGAGGTATTTCTGAAACACTTTTTTTAATTCCGAATTAGCGAAATGGAAATGAAACTAAAGCGAAATACTTTTTAGATATGTCAAAAAAATAGTTGTCTCCATGTCATCTCAATTTGGAATCAAAAAGTTGAGCTGATATTTTGCAGAAAGGGTTTTCGTAGTGCTTGGACTATGTATTTTAAAGTAAAAAACGGAACGCCACAACGAGCCGAAAACAAACCGACTAAGCGAGCCGAAAATATACCGCCTAAGCGAGCCAACATCGATCCGCCTTTGTGGACTTAAAACGTACCGCTGAGAAAAATATTATTTTAATATTAAAAATTAAAAAAAATCATTTGAATGTTGTGTTTTAATAATATTTATTTATTTTTAAATTTATATTATTATAAATTATTACAAATATTTATGTATTATATGTATAAAATTAATATGAAATATATTATATTTTAAACTTATGATATACCACTAAAAAATTAAATTATTAAAAATATTTATTTTTAAAAAAAAAAAAAAAAATTTACAGCAAACAACGCTCAAAACAATCTAAAAAAAATTATAAACCAACTAAAATTACATGCGGCGCTATTGTTCGTATTCATGCCGTAAAGACGTAGCGTAGGGTTATATATCATTGGAAAATATGGGTTATTATACTTGCGGTTTACACTAGACTTTTTCTTAGACAGAACATATGTTCTGTATACGAAATGTCAAGTGTAAACCAGACGGGATTTCTGTCCCGACAGAAAAATAACGATTTTTCTCTAGACAACTTTTCAGATTTTTTTTGACATTTGTTAATTTGCAAATGGCGATATTTGATAAAAATGATAGATTTACTCCTGAAATTTAAAATTTAATTAGTTTGCGTTGATTATTTGAGCGTGAATCGGAGAAAATATTATGGTGTCTAGGAACACTACTGAAGATGATATATTTTGATGCTCTAAGCCTTTATCAAGAAACCACAACAATGTGATTTTTAAATCAAAAATATTATATTAAATTTAAAAATTATATCTATAAAATAATATAAATATATATACATATGTATATATAAATTAATATAACTAAATTTAAAAATTTATTTTTATTTTTCAATCCATTTTCCAAAATAAATAATTCACTTTTCGCCTAAAGAGATTCACAAACATTACGCTAAATACGAATCATTAATGATTCACCAAAACAGAATTAAAACGAAGTACCAATACATACACCAAACTTCGTTTTTGATTTCAATTATCATGTAACTGGTGAATCGTTAACGATATAAAAACGATACACCTAAACGATTCGTAAAAGATGTTTTGTATGAGGAAGTTATTCCTTTTACGAATCGTAAACGAAACTTCTTGTTTTCAGGGTTTCATTTTAAACATGTCGTCACCAAGAAAACAATTCGCTATAAAAATATTAAAATAAAAATATTTTGAATAATATAGTTGTTCACACATCAATAATATATATCTTTTATTTATTTAGTAGTTAACTAATTTTTACTCTCAAATAATCACCGCAAACTAATTAAATTTTAAATTTCAGGAGCAAATCTAACATTTTTATCAAATATCGCCATTTGCAAATTAACAAATGTCAAAAAAAATCTGCAAAAAAATCTGAAAAGTTGTCTAGAGAAAAATCGTGATTTTTCTGTCGGACAGAAATCCTGTTTGGTTTACACTTGACATTTCGTAGACAGAACATATGTTCTGTCTAAGAAAAAGTCTAGTGTAAACCACAAGTAATACAAAACGGTAATAAGTTAAAGGCGTAGCAACAATTCGCAGCAGAAATCAGAAGTAAGCAAATAAAGGTGCTTACGCAATAGTAGCGTTTGCTGATTTTAATGATTTACGAAATTTTATTTTATTTTAAATAACGTTTTATTTAAGTATTACAAATATATTTTAAATTACATATATTAAATTATAGATGTTGGAGTGGAATATATATAAAATATTTTTCAGTTGGCAGTTTAATAATTTTATTTTCAATATCTGCTATATTGTACAGCTGTGAAACGGTATTACATAATTCAGAGGCTGTTCTGAATATTCCTAACGCGGATGATTTTATGGGATGGTAAAAAAAATCTTCTAAATTAAGAAGTGTACAACCTTCAATTATATTATTATTTATATTTTCTATTTTAATCATTTCCTTATTAATCATGCAGTAATTATTAGAGTATGTTTGTGAAAGTGAAAAAAACCTCGGAATATAACAGTGATGTGTCAGTTTTTGCATATGTTTCTTTTTCTTTCAACCTATTAATAATTTGCTGGATAGGAAATGAACCTCTTTTTACCATTTTTTTTTTAATTATTGCATGTAGTTCTCAAATTTAAAGGCACTGTAACCTTTTATATGCCCATATTCTTTCACATCATTCGCTAGGTGCAATAAAGAATGAACATTGTACGATAATTGTTCGGTACCATATAAAGCACCAAATTGTTGTACAAATTCTTTTAATAACTTGGCAGCATATTCGTTCTTCAGTAGACAATCTAGGGGATGAGTTAATATGCGAATACTACAAACAAGTAAGAGGAAATGTTGAAAATATATTTCTGGAATAATTTGTTTTAAAGCTGCTATTCCTGAATAAGACAAACACATTCGAAACTCTGTAGCTTTCCAATGATCAAGAAGATCTTCGAAGGTTCTTTGTTTTCTCACAAATTCTATTGGCATACATTTTTTAATTTTAATCAAATTTTCATTAATTGATGTTATAGCTGATTTTTTTAATGAGCATTGTTTATTCCTAATTTAGATTAGGCAATTTAGCATTTATCTCATTACACCTAGAAGAACACAATGCATATAATCTATTGGGAATTTCGTTACACAGCCAATATTCAGTTCATCTAATGCAACATCCAACCGTACATGATGCTCTTTTTGTAGTTTTTGCTTAAAATCTTCATCTGTTCTCAATGTATTTTCAATATCTAGAAAGCATACTCTGTGTTTTTCATATATTCCTTTAATGGTGCATTTGGTGCAGCTATAGTATCTGGAATGCGATTTAACACCTAAAAAAAGATAATTGTTAATTAAATATTACTTATATTACGTAGAAAAATATATTTTTTACCTAATATGAACGACCGAGCTGGTGCATCACAAATAAAAGATCTTATTTGTACATTAAATACTTTGTTGTTAAATAAAATTCCAGTTAAGATTATTTTTTTAATTTCTTCAATGAATTTGGCCATAAATATATTAAAGCAAAACGGTTTCTTGTATCCATGAAATACGCCAACTAAAAAAATTTCGTTCAATGGTACAATATTGCCCAGGATTGTCCACAACTGACTATTCGAGCTTTTTGCTAGTGGTACTCCATCAATTCCTATGTCAATTTCAATAACAGTACTATCAAAGGAGTTCCTTTCAAGGAATGATATTATATTCTGTGTTATTCCTATATGAGAATAATATCCTTCTCCCATTTGCATGATTTCGGAATTTTTTTTTTCGACTTTTTTTAAAGATCTAATATCTATTTTTAGGCTTTTATGATATTTTTTTATAAATTTTAAGTAATCCATTTGCAGATTCATTCGATATTCTGTTGCAAACTACCCATTCCGCAATATCATTGGATAAATTATTTATGTGAAACTCTTCAAAAAAAGTAGCACTGTCACTAGTATTTTACTCTTCGTTTTCGGTATTTATTCTTTCACTGTTGTTATTACTTTGATCACTAATGCTTATATCTATTTCACTAAGTTGCTCTACATCTGGCTGCTCAATGTTATTTTGTTCAGTAAATGAATTATCATTCATATTCCTTTCACAATCTCTATTAAATAAATTAGCCCGAGCACGTATATTTTTAATTTCGGTATTTATTTTATAATAATTTAATTTACTCATTATTCTTATATTTTTTAATACTTCTAATTATTTCAAAAATGTAGTCCGCCAACCACAATTTGTTAAATTCAAATGATAATTTACTACAAAAATTTAGGATACAAAAAATAAAATATGTATGCTTATTCCTAGAAATTATATTAAAGATATACTCAGTATTAAAAGGTAGAATTTTGGATGTACGTCCATTTAAATTTCAGAAAATCCGCAAAACAGGTATACGGTTACTTTTGAAAATTATATAAAAATTAACCGTAACGCAAACAGGTACGGTTACTTTTGAAAATAATATAAAAATTAAGCGTACCTGTTTTCTGACTTATATATTTATTACCTAAATTTATTTTTAATTTAATGAATAGAAGTTTTAAGAATTTACAATGAAATATATTTGTATGCAAATAAAAAATTAATGAAAAATATTCTATCAGTTATGCCGCTAAAATGATATAAAATTGAGACATTTATGAGATGGAAATTAGCTCATTTGCGAAACATAAATTTGGGTTCGCTTTTTGCGAAACCAAATTGAGATATTTCTGAAACAACTTTTTGACTCAAAATTAACGAAGGGAAATGGAGATGTTGGCGAACTACAAAATTATTTCTCAAATTTATTTTGTAGATTTGAGAAATTTATATAATAATTTTTTTTTTAAAAAAAATAATGAAAAATATTCTATCAGTTATGCCGCGAAAAATGATATAAAATTGAGACATTTATGAGATGGAATTTAGTTCATTTGCGAAACATAAATTTGGGTTCGCTTTTTGCGAAACCAAATTGAGATATTTCTGAAACAACTTTTTGACTCAAAATTGACGAAGGGAAATGGAGATGTTGGCGAACTACAAAATTATTTCTCAAATATACTATATAAATGAAACTTTTTCTGAATTTGTATTAGAGAAATTTTTTTATTTTTTAGATTTGAGAAATTTATATAATAATTTTTAAAAAATTAATGAAAAATATTCTATCAGTTATGCCGCTAAAAATGATATAAAATTGATACATTTATGAGATGGAATTTAATTCATTTGCGAAACATAAATTGGCGTTTGCTTTTTGCGAAACCAAATTGAGATTTTTCTGAAACAACTTTTTGACTCAAAATTAACGAAGGGAAATGGAGATGTTGGCGAACTACAAAATTATTTCTCAAATTTATTTTGTAGATTTGAGAAATTTATATTATTTCTTTTTAAAAAAAAAAAATAATGAAAAATATTCTATCAGTTATGCCGCGAAAAATGATATAAAATTGAGACATTTATGAGATGGAATTTAGTTCATTTGCAAAACATAAATTTGGTTCCCTTTTTGCGAAACCAAATTGAGATATTTCTGAAACAACTTTTGAATCAGTTTTTCCGGAATTAAATTGTGATTTTTTTGAGATAGAAATTAGTTCATTTGCGAAACATAAATTTCGATTCGTTTTTGCGATACAAAAATGAGGTATTTCTGAAAAACTTTTTTTAATTCCGAATTAGCGAAATGGAAATGAAACTAAAGCGAAATACTTTTTAGATATGTCAAAAAAATAGTTGTCTCCATGTCATCTCAATTTGGAATCAAAAAGTTGAGCTGGTATTTTGCAGAAAGGGTTTTCGTAGTGCTTGGACTATGTATTTTAAAGTAAAAAACGGAACGCCACAACGAGCCGAAAACAAACCGACTAAGCGAGCCAACATCGATCCGCCTTTGTGGACTTAAAACGTACCGCTGAGAAAAATATTATTTTAATATTAAAAATTAAAAAAATTCATTTGAATGTTGTGTTTTAATAATATTTATTTATTTTTAAATTTATATTATTATAAATTATTACAAATATTTATGTATTATATGTATAAAATTAATATGAAATATATTATATTTTAAACTTATCATATACCACTAAAAAATTAAATTATAAAAAATATTTATTTTAACAAAAAAAAAAAAAAATTTACAGCAAACAACGCTCAAAACAATCTAAAAAAAATTATAAACCAACTAAAATTACATGCGGCGCTATTGTTCGTATTCATGCCGTAAAGACGTAGCGTAGGGTTATATATCATTGGAAAATATGGGTTATTATACTTGCGGTTTACACTAGACTTTTTCTTAGACAGAACATATGTTCTGTATACGAAATGTCAAGTGTAAACCAGACGGGATTTCTGTCCCGACAGAAAAATAACGATTTTTCTCTAGACAACTTTTCAGATTTTTTTTGACATTTGTTAATTTGCAAATGGCGATATTTGATAAAAATGATAGATTTACTCCTGAAATTTAAAATTTAATTAGTTTGCGGTGATTATTTGAGCGTGAATCGGAGAAAATATTATGGTGTCTAGGAACACTACTGAAGATGATATATTTTGATGCTCTAAGCCTTTATCAAGAAACCACAACAATGTGATTTTTAAATCAAAAATATTATATTAAATTTAAAAATTATATCTATAAAATAATATAAATATATATACATATGTATATATAAATTAATATAACTAAATTTAAAAATTTATTTTTATTTTTCAATCCATTTTCCAAAATAAATAATTCACTTTTCGCCTAAAGAGATTCACAAACATTACGCTAAATACGAATCATTAATGATTCACCAAAACAGAATTAAAACGAAGTACCAATACATACACCAAACTTCGTTTTTGATTTCAATTATCATGTAACTGGTGAATCGTTAACGATATAAAAACGATACACCTAAACGATTCGTAAAAGATGTTTTGTATGAGGAAGTTATTCCTTTTACGAATCGTAAACGAAACTTCTTGTTTTCAGGGTTTCATTTTAAACATGTCGTCACCAAGAAAACAATTCGCTATAAAAATATTAAAATAAAAATATTTTGAATAATATAGTTGTTCACACATCAATAATATATATCTTTTATTTATTTAGTAGTTAACTAATTTTTACTCTCAAATAATCACCGCAAACTAATTAAATTTTAAATTTCAGGAGCAAATCTAACATTTTTATCAAATATCGCCATTTGCAAATTAACAAATGTCAAAAAAAATCTGCAAAAAAATCTGAAAATTTGTCTAGAGAAAAATCGTGATTTTTCTGTCGGACAGAAATCCTGTTTGGTTTACACTTGACATTTCGTAGACAGAACATATGTTCTGTCTAAGAAAAAGTCTAGTGTAAACCACAAGTAATACAAAACGGTAATAAGTTAAAGGCGTAGCAACAATTCGCAGCAGAAATCAGAAGTAAGCAAATAAAGGTGCTTACGCAATAGTAGCGTTTGCTGATTTTAATGATTTACGAAATTTTATTTTATTTTAAATAACGTTTTATTTAAGTATTACAAATATATTTTAAATTACATATATTAAATTATAGATGTTGGAGTGGAATATATATAAAATATTTTTCAGTTGGCAGTTTAATAATTTTATTTTCAATATCTGCTATATTGTACAGCTGTGAAACGGTATTACATAATTCAGAGGCTGTTCTGAATATTCCTAACGCGGATGATTTTATGGGATGGTAAAAAAAATCTTTTAAATTAAGAAGTGTACAACCTTCAATTATATTATTATTTATATTTTCTATTTTAATAATTTCCTTATTAATCATGCAGTAATTATTAGGGTATGTTTGTGAAAGTGAAAAAAACCTCGGAATATAACAGTGATGTGTCAGTTTTTGCATATGTTTCTTTTTCTTTCAACCTATTAATAATTTGCTGGATAGGAAATGAACCTTTTTTTACCATTTTTTTTAATTATTGCATGTAGTTCTCAAATTTAAAGGCACTGTAACCTTTTATATGCCCATATTCTTTCACATCATTCGCTAGGTGCAATAAAGAATGAACATTGTACGATAATTGTTCGGTACCATATAAAGCACCAAATTGTTGTACAAATTCTTTTAATAACTTGGCAGCATATTCGTTCTTCAGTAGACAATCTAGGGGATGAGTTAATATGCGAATACTACAAACAAGTAAGAGGAAATGTTGAAAATATATTTCTGGAATAATTTGTTTTAAAGCTGCTATTCCTGAATAAGACAAACACATTCGAAACTCTGTAGCTTTCCAATGATCAAGAAGATCTTCGAAGGTTCTTTGTTTTCTCACAAATTCTATTGGCATACATTTTTTAATTTTAATCAAATTTTCATTAATTGATGTTATAGCTGATTTTTTTAATGAGCATTGTTTATTCCTAATTTAGATTAGGCAATTTAGCATTTATCTCATTACACCTAGAAGAACACAATGCATATAATCTATTGGGAATTTCGTTACACAGCCAATATTCAGTTCATCTAATGCAACATCCAACCGTACATGATGCTCTTTTTGTAGTTTTTGCTTAAAATCTTCATCTGTTCTCAATGTATTTTCAATATCTAGAAAGCATACTCTGTGTTTTTCATATATTCCTTTAATGGTGCATTTGGTGCAGCTATAGTATCTGGAATGCGATTTAACACCTAAAAAAAGATAATTGTTAATTAAATATTACTTATATTACGTAGAAAAATATATTTTTTACCTAATATGAACGACCGAGCTGGTGCATCACAAATAAAAGATCTTATTTGTACATTAAATACTTTGTTGTTAAATAAAATTCCAGTTAAGATTATTTTTTTAATTTCTTCAATGAATTTGGCCATAAATATATTAAAGCAAAACGGTTTCTTGTATCCATGAAATACGCCAACTAAAAAAATTTCGTTCAATGGTACAATATTGCCCAGGATTGTCCACAACTGACTATTCGAGCTTTTTGCTAGTGGTACTCCATCAATTCCTATGTCAATTTCAATAGCAGTACTATCAAAGGAGTTCCTTTCAAGGAATGATATTATATTCTGTGTTATTCCTATATGAGAATAATATCCTTCTCCCATTTGCATGATTTCGGAATTTTTTTTTTCGACTTTTTTAAAGATCTAATATCTATTTTTAGGCTTTTATGATACATTTTTAAAATTTTAAGTAATCCATTTGCAGATTCATTCGATATTCTGTTGCAAACTACCCATTCCGCAATATCATTGGATAAATTATTTATGTGAAACTCTTCAAAAAAAAGTAGCACTGTCACTAGTATTTAACTCTTCGTTTTCGGTATTTATTCTTTCACTGTTGTTATTACTTTGATCACTAATGCTTATATCTATTTCACTAAGTTGCTCTACATCTGGCTGCTCAATGTTATTTTCTTCAGTAAATGAATTATCATTCATATTCCTTTCACAATCTCTATTAAATAAATTAGCCCGAGCACGTATATTTTTAATTTCGGTATTTATTTTATAATAATTTAATTTACTCATTATTCTTATATTTTTTAATACTTCTAATTATTTCAAAAATGTAGTCCGCCAACCACAATTTGTTAAATTCAAATGATAATTTACTACAAAAATTTAGGATACAAAAAATAAAATATGTATGCTTATTCCTAGAAATTATATTAAAGATATACTCAGTATTAAAAGGTAGAATTTTGGATGTACGTCCATTTAAATTTCAGAAAATCCGCAAAACAGGTATACGGTTACTTTTGAAAATTATATAAAAATTAACCGTAACGCAAACAGGTACGGTTACTTTTGAAAATAATATAAAAATTAAGCGTACCTGTTTTCTGACTTATATATTTATTACCTAAATTTATTTTTAATTTAATGAATAGAAGTTTTAAGAATTTACAATGAAATATATTTGTATGCAAATAAAAAATTAATGAAAAATATTCTATCAGTTATGCCGCTAAAATGATATAAAATTGAGACATTTATGAGATGGAAATTAGTTCATTTGCGAAACATAAATTTGGGTTCGCTTTTTGCGAAACCAAATTGAGATATTTCTGAAACAACTTTTTGACTCAAAATTGACGAAGGGAAATGGAGATGTTGGCGAACTACAAAATTATTTCTCAAATATACTATATAAATGAAACTTTTTCTGAATTTGTATTAGAGAAATTTTTTTATTTTTTAGATTTGAGAAATTTATATAATAATTTTTAAAAAATTAATGAAAAATATTCTATCAGTTATGCCGCTAAAAATGATATAAAATTGATACATTTATGAGATGGAATTTAATTCATTTGCGAAACATAAATTGGCGTTTGCTTTTTGCGAAACCAAATTGAGATTTTTCTGAAACAACTTTTTGACTCAAAATTAACGAAGGGAAATGGAGATGTTGGCGAACTACAAAATTATTTCTCAAATTTATTTTGTAGATTTGAGAAATTTATATTATTTTTTTTTTAAAAAAAAAAATAATGAAAAATATTCTATCAGTTATGCCGCGAAAAATGATATAAAATTGAGACATTTATGAGATGGAATTTAGTTCATTTGCGAAACATAAATTTGGTTCCCTTTTTGCGAAACCAAATTGAGATATTTCTGAAACAACTTTTGAATCAGTTTTTCCGGAATTAAATTGTGATTTTTTTGAGATAGAAATTAGTTCATTTGCGAAACATAAATTTCGATTCGTTTTTGCGATACAAAAATGAGGTATTTCTGAAACACTTTTTTTAATTCCGAATTAGCGAAATGGAAATGAAACTAAAGCGAAATACTTTTTAGATTTGTCAAAAAAATAGTTGTCTCCATGTCATCTCAATTTGGAATCAAAAAGTTGAGCTGGTATTTTGCAGAAAGGGTTTTCGTAGTGCTTGGACTATGTATTTTAAAATAAAAAACGGAACGCCACAACGAGCCGAAAACAAACCGACTAAGCGAGCCAACATCGATCCGCCTTTGTGGACTTAAAACGTACCGCTGAGAAAAATATTATTTTAATATTAAAAATTAAAAAAATTCATTTGAATGTTGTGTTTTAATAATATTTATTTATTTTTAAATTTATATTATTATAAATTATTACAAATATTTATGTATTATATGTATAAAATTAATATGAAATATATTATATTTTAAACTTATCATATACCACTAAAAAATTAAATTATTAAAAACATTTATATTAACAAAAAAAAAAAAAAATCACAGCAAACAACGCTCAAAACAATCTAAAAAAAATTATAAACCAACTAAAATTACATGCGGCGCTATTGTTCGTATTCATGCCGTAAAGACGTAGCGAAGGGTTATATATCATTGGAAAATATGGGTTATTATACTTGCGGTTTACACTAGACTTTTTCTTAGACAGAACATATGTTCTGTATACGAAATGTCAAGTGTAAACCAGACGGGATTTCTGTCCCGACAGAAAAATAACGATTTTTCTCTAGACAACTTTTCAGATTTTTTTTGACATTTGTTAATTTGCAAATGGCGATATTTGATAAAAATGATAAATTTACTCCTGAAATTTAAAATTTAATTAGTTTGCGGTGATTATTTGAGCGTAAAAATTAGTTTATTACTAAATAAATAAAAGATATATATTAATTAAGGTGTGAATAACTATATTATTAAAAATATTTTTATTTTAATATTTTTATTGCTAATTGCTTTCTTGTTGACGACTTGATTACAAATGAAATGTTAGACAGAAATGTCTGACATCAAATTGCCAGCGTGTTTTTTTTACCTGTCAAAAAAAAAATATCAGATAAAAATGTCTAACATTTCTATCAGGAATTTATGTCTAGTGTAATCCTTATAGTATATAGAACAGGAGATGCTATAGTTATAAAAAAGTGTAAGACGATTTTGTGGGGGAAGAGATTTATTTTATAGGGAGGGCTTTAAGAAATGTGAGGCAAGGTAAAAGCTTTTTTAGTGAAAAAAGCTTTGCTTAATACAAATAAATAAAATTTTGAATTCATTTGATTTTTTTAAGTAAATAAATAAATAAAACAACTGTAATCATATATTTTTTATTTATAATATTATTTTTATAATATAATAACTTATCGTTTGAAAACATAAAATTGTCAGTATTTTATATACAATATTATAAACATTATTATTATAAAACTTACAAGCTGTAGAGCAGGAACCGCTGTGTTATTCAGTAATATGCGTCCTGAACATTTATTATTTTTAAAATCATCGACCTGAAAATGTAACGCACGCATTCTATAAGTTACACGATAATCATCCAGTCTTAAATTAACAGCAGCATACGACTGCATAACTTTTTCACTATATTTTACCTTATTTTATAAAATATTTTTATTATATGTCAAAAATTCGCACTTTTCCAAAAGCTCTTTTTGAAAATTAAAAAGCCTTAACTTGAAATTTTTTGACAACCAATCTCGAAATGTTTGACAGCAATCTGAAAATTTCTGACAACTAAAATCGTCTGACACAGCTTGCGGGAGCAAATTCATATTATAACTTGTCCTGTTCTATATACTCTAAGGTGTAATCACAGCGATATACAGAAAATTATTTTATAATTTTTAAAATAATATTAATATATTATTATTTGTATAATTAATCCCAATTTAGACAAAACTTTACAATATTTTGTTCCTCTCTTTAGGAAAATCAAGACTGAAACAATAGGCTTACAATGAGTAATGTTAATGAGTTGGACCGTTTACATATTATTTTTTATACTCGTAATTATAAGAATATACTTATTTCATTTAAAAATAAATACAATAAACTTAATAAATACTTAATTTAATTTAAAAATATACTAAAATTTATTAAACAAATTATTGACGAATACAACACATCCGATATCAAAATACTTTTCGAACATTTATAAAAATATATGCGAAAGTCGTAATACATAGTAGGGTAAATTGCGAAAATGGAAATGTCATTTCATTTCCGGATTCGCAACTTTGCGAATTTAGCCATACGCGGTAGCAAAAATGCGAATTCGTATCCAATTTTGAGAAATTCGCGATAGACGGTAGCCAAGCCACTCAGTATTAACATGAATAAGGAAGTCGTAACATTGCGATTCATTAAGCTAGTATTTTAGATTACTAATAAAATAAAATTTCAATGTTTAAAAAATAAATGCTTATCGCGCGTATACATACTTTATTTAGGTTGATTCTAAATTATCACGTTAACTACAATGCGATAATATACTGTTGGTTTTTTATCCAATACTGGAATAACTTTGAAATTCTTTTTTGTGAGTAGCTGCGGTTTATAAAATCTATTGTCAAACTATTGTATAATTATATACTGTATATTTAAAATATAGATTTCTATACATTTCATGTCGTGAATTTTTTTTTTTTAGATACTGGATATTTTAACTGGTCTTATTCGTGTGTATTAAGTAAGTTAATATTCGCAATCTTTGATAAGCGTGTAGAATAATTTCGTCAGTAGCGACATTATAATACTTGATATATTAATTACGGTATATATTTAATAATTACAGTAAACAGGATAAAACAGTATGTAACACCTTAAGTACATATTGTTATGAAGCATTTTTATGGTATTCAATTGATTAGAATACATTTATTTATGCAGTTTCAACGTTTTCTTCATTAGCATCAATTTTACGAGCAATGGCATCTGGATTGGATAAAATATCAAGCTCTGAAAATAGCTGAAACCAATCAGATTTCCGCATTGTACCAGTTCTTTTGTATTTCTCTAAATTTTGTTGTTCTATAATATTAGTACTATGATTACTTGGTTTACTAGGATTAATTGATGACAATGAATAAAATTTAAAGTTATTCTTCACAGATGTAGTCGAATTTCCGCATATTTTTTCTGGCATGGTTTTATCCAAAAAACTCATATTAGTATTTTCTACAGCTTTATCAGTTTCCTTATTTGAAAGAGCAGTTGAATCTATATTTGAAAAATTAGTTTGTGTTTGTGAAATATCCATAAGATTTTCAACTGATTTTATCTCAGAACCATGATCTTTTTGCTTATTTGGATCAGCATCAAGATACTCATCCTATATGAATATTGATTTATTTTTTATTTTAAGTATTATATTTATTGATAATTACCAAAAAAAATAAGATTTGATCAGAATCAATCGGCTTCACATCTATATTTCCCTTTATATTTGTTTCATCTAACTGTGAAAGTTCTTTAAGAATGTTAAAGTTATATTGAGGAAAGTTAGAATAAATATCTGAAGCTCTAAAAGTGTTAGACGATTTAAGCATAAATTGCAGCATCGTTGACATATATGTTACAAGAGCATGAGAGAATAAATTGCAACGAGCAGCTGCTAGGAGGTCAATCTAAAGAAATATTATTTAAATTAAGAACGAATAATAAAAAAAATTACCTTTTGTAAACAATCTAATGATAACTGGTCAAACTTAGCTTTTGCCAGTCTTACATGACTTTGAGCTTTCCTAAATTTATCTAGGGCCTTATCAGAATCAGGATCTAATTGAGAACTAACATATTTCATCCAACTTAAAGCAGCGCGATATTCTGTACGTTCCTTTTCCATTGTATTTATTGTAGATTGTGTATCTGCTATTGCTCTCCCCCTAAATACTTCTAATTCATTTAAAAGTCTTAAAAGAGAAGGTCGCATAGACATTCGCGTCTGTCCACAATAAGAGATCGACTTGCCGGCATTTATCATAACTTTTCCAGTTGTGTTACTATTCTTGCCCGTTTCTTTTAAATGCTTCCCTAAAAAAATTTCTTCTTGTGCTAAAATACATAATCGTTCTTGATATTGATCAACAGTGCGAAATAAATTAGCGCAATTTTCAGATAATGATTTAAACAATTCGATTTTAGAATCTAACTCAGCATCAGACAATATTACACATTCATCTTCTTTCGAACCCAACTTACGTTGAACACTCTTTTTTGTTACCCAAAATTGATGGTGCATTTCTGACTTTACCATTAGACTTTGGAATAAATATATTTATTAAACTCTGTATAAAAATATGTGATATTCACTTTCTTGTATGTTACCCAGTTACCCTTTAAACAAGTGGATTCCAAATTGATTCAAAAATGAACTCAGCTATATATGGCAGAGTTCAATTTTGAATCAACTTTATGTTTCAATTTGGAATCAATTTTGATTCAACTGTGGCGTGTTCGGATAACTTACAATAGTTAACTATTGTTGACATGTCAAAAAAAAAGTTTAAATGTCATTGTCGATATTGTTGGGTGTTGTAAATACTTTTTATCCGAACGAATTACTGTTAAAAATTGTTAATATTGATACGTCAATTGTAAAAAATAAATAAATAATTTAAAAGCGTCGTTTATTCCAAATCAAAATAATATTAAATTATTAATTATATTAAAATGAATAATGAAAAATCCAGAAAGCATAATTGCATTAATGCAGGAATTTAAAAATAACGTAAGAACAAAAATGATTTTCGACAATACTGCACTTTTTTTTTATTCAAATAACAAGAATGAAAATGTTTTTTAATTACCAAATTTTTTAAAAATTTGCTTTATTTATAGATTGAAGAATTAGATAGTTCATCTGAATCGGAAGATGAAATGCTTTTAGTGGAGTTAATTCGAATTCCTTCAAGAGCAATAGGAAGTACGATTGTTCGTGTACAAAATTATGTAGAATACGTTGTTGAGGCATATAATGAACAACAATTCCAAGAAAATTTTCGATTAACTCGAAGTGCATTTGAATGTGTTTTACGTGATACAGCGGAGTACTGTATAGATAAAGGTCATGGTCACCATCAAATTGATATAAAAAAAACAACTGCTTGCTGTTATTTGGCTGTTGGCCACTCCCGATTCATACAGGTAAAATATATTAAATTGATTTTATATATTAAAACTTGCTTATTATTATTAATGTATTACAGATCAGTTGGAGAACGATTTGGATTACCAAAAAGTACATTGTCACAGTGCTTTGTCCGCATTATAAATGCATTAAACAAAATAGCCCCAAAACATATAAAGTGGCCTTCTGGAGCAGATTTAGTGCGGACCAAAAATAAATTCAGTTCTATTTCACCATTCAAGGAACTAGTGGATGTCATTGACGGAACTTATGTCCGTATGAAAGCACCAAAAGCACAAGTAAGAGCTTACACAAATAGAAAGTGCTTTACATCAATGACTTTACAGTCTATTTGTGATTCTGATATGAGATTCCTTGATTTCTATACTGGCTGGCCAAGCTCTGTACCAGACATTAGATTGTTTAAAAATAGTGATTTGTACTTGAAATGTCAAGAAAATTATCAAGAATTTTTCCCAAATGGTGAATATATTTTGGGGGATAAGGCGTAACCATGTAATAATTGGTGCATTCCATCATTTATTCGCCGACGTCCACTTACAAATGCACAAACAGTGTTTAACAAAAAGCATGCATCTGTAAGAGTAATAGTGGAGTATAGTTTTGCACTGTTATTTGGAAGGTTCCGCCGAATAAGAGATTTGGATATGAATCAAACAGACTGGATTCCTTCTACAATTCTTGCATGTTGTGTTCTACATAATATTTGTCTTAATTATAATGAGCAATCAAGAGACCAGTATATTGAAGAAGGACGAATTATAATTTAAAACAATCATTTTCAGCAAGACCCCACAAATTATGAAAATCCAGCAGAAAACGGTACAACTAAAAGAAATATAATCTGTAACCAAATAAATAACATTTAAAATATTCATTAATAATAATTATTTAATGATTTAATTTTAATATTAAGTAAAAACATTTGATAATGATTTAATAATAATAAAAAACATTTGATATATTCATTAATAATAATGATTTAATTTGTAGTTTTTCAATTATTTTTTCCATTAAATCTTTAAACATATCCCTGTTTTCATTAATTTTTTTTTTCTTCCCACCTTTCTTTTTATCTTCTCGAAGCTCCTTTATTTCTTCCAAAATGTCGAATTGTATTGCATTTTTTTCCGGCGTACATTATTTAATGGAATTTCCGTATTTTGTAGATCTGCTTGAAGGCACACAATTACTTCTTCAACATCTTCTCGACCATTAATTATTTCTATATTGCGTAGATTTGATGTTGTTATAGGTGGTGAAACATTGTGGGCAAGTCCGAAAATATCTTCAAAATCATCAAAAAAATGAAATCGTACTGGAGCTGAACCAGTCTGCCGTATTGAATCCTTTTTTTTGTAATATTTTCTTTTTAAATTAATAAATTTATTTTTGAGTTGGCTGGTAGTAAATTTAAAATTAATTAAAGCCATCTCTTCAGCTATAGTCTCCCATACATTATCATTTTTAATGTTGCATCCATCAAATAAAAACTTTTTTAATTTATATGTTGATATTAAAGCTTTTGTAGCAGAGACACTCCACCTAATTTTTGGTGGTTCTGGTTGCTGTTCTTCATGATTAATTATTTCTTCTACATTTTCAACCGAATCAACTTAGGGCTCGGGTCCAGCTGCTAAGCTTTTCGGAATATTTAAAGCATTACACATTTGTAATGTTAGTAAAACATACACATTTTGCCCTAAAACATAAAAAAAATTACATATTTTTATTTTATTTAATTAAAAATTACAAATTACCATTTTCCGAATTTTTACATAAAATTCTATTATCTAAAATAGTAAATTCACCGTGTTCATTAATAATTTACATTTCAATTTGATATTTTTTTCGTTATGTATTTGTTTATGTTTCATTTGTTTACAATTTGTGAGTAATCATAAAAGTTTGACATTTCAACACTTTTCAAACGCAGTCATGAGCACGGTTGAAAATTGTTACAAAGTGTAACATTATGACAGTTCAACATTGGTTATCCGAATGATTTCGCGACTTCATATTGTTAACAATTGTTAAAAATATTTATTATCCGAACGCAAAATTGTTACATTTTGTTACAAATTGTAACAAATGTTAGTTATCCGAACGCGCCACAGATGTTCCATTATTAGACAAATTTGTGATTCAACTTTTTGATTCAAATTGGATTCAATTTTGATACATTTCTGATTCCATTTGGAATCAAAAATGAACTAATTCTGATACAAAAATGAACTAGAATTGAATCCAAATTGAACTAAAATTGAATCCAAATTGAACTTAAATTGATATCAAATTGAACTAATTATGATACAAAAATGATCTAGTTGAATTAAAAATGAACTAATTCTGATACGAAAATGAACTAAAATTGAATCCAAATTGAACTAAAATTGATACCAAATTTAACTAATTATGATACAAAAATGAACTAAAATTGAATTAAAAATGATCTAAATTTGATTGAATTAGAATATAAAATAATGTAAATTGGAGTCAAAAATTAAGTAAACTAATATTTTTTTTAGATATAAATATTTATTTAATAATAATATATATATATAAACTATAGATGACATTTTGAATATAATTTTTTTTTAAATTTAAATATTTTCCTTCAACTTTTCCTTAGTTCTCGTAACTCTGCCCGTTGCCATTTTATATTATGTTCCATATGGAACTGCCTCGCTATCGAAAAGAATTTTTTTCATTTCATCTAAAATTAAAAAGAATATAAAAAGATTAGTTTTGTATATTACAAATTTAATACATTTTCATAAATAAAATAAATAGATATTCATTTACTTACTTTTAAATTATGGAAAATAAATATAATGGCGACTGTACTGCTACTGCACACAAAAACAATTAATACTGTGGACTGTGCACGAGGACGACAGAACAACGAAAATAATAAAACTTAATATGATATTATGATATATTGTTATGTTTGTATGTATGAGAAAATAAATAATTATAAAATGCTTGTTGTATTTGTATGTGTGTAATTTGAGAGAATATTTTGTTCTCATATTAAAATTTTGGAATCAATTTTAAATCAATTTGGAATCAGAAAAATTGAATCCGAATGGGGCTTAAAGGGTACTACATTTCTACATTACAGACATTTAAAAGGTGAATCCTTATGGTGAATTCGTTTTAAAAAAAAATTGCCCGCATTCTGCATTTATTTCACAGGGCAACATTTTTTCCGTTCGTTTATCGAAAAAATGTTGCACTGAAAATAATTAAATAATTTCGTGTTCGTTTCTTAAAAATTTAGCTGTAATCCATTTACTACATTTAAATTTTCGACGGTGCAGAATTTTTACCTCGCACAATAAGGCAACATAAAAAAAAATCAAATGGCAATTAGTGAACGATTCTAAACATAAACAAAAATAAAAAATTGTTAAAAATAACGCAGCAATTATTTGTGGGATATATTTTGCTAAATCTCAACTTTTGGATACTTCTTCATTTGAGATTTTTTTTATAATACGATTAATGACAGAGAATGTAACGTGACGTCCTAAGATAATTCTATTACATAATAATTTAAGATCTAAAAAAATAAATAAATAAAAATAAAATAACAAATAAATAAACAAAAATTAAAAATTTGGTGAAAATTGAAAAACAATATACTTATCAAAATGGACGACACGACATCTGACCTGACTGAACTGTTGACGACTTGACATGACATTCCAATTAGGAAGGCGGAAGTGGACAGATTTTGACAAAGCTTTAGTGTAGAATATAGATAGCGCATGCCATTATGCAATTTTATTTGCACAGGTTGGTAGTAGATTGTAGGCGCCGAAGAATAACTATAGTCAGAATCAAATAGGAAATAGGAAAAGGTATAGGGTAAACTGAACTACTTCCTTCTTCTTAATTGGAACTTAAAACAAGCAAGACAGCAGAAAGATTTAATTAATGTTGGATTTTTTTTTAAACAGTTTCTAATAAAATAAAATATAATAACGTGTATAGAATATAATATAGATACATAGATACTAGTAAATCAATATAAATTGAAAAATATCTCAAGTAGAAAAAATAAAATATAAAAATTCGTGAAAATTGGACATAAGTCCAAAACTACGAATAAGACCAGGACAGGAGTAGTTAAGGTATTTATTAATTCACGTGGTGAAATTATAAATTTCTTTTAGTAAATATATATTAAATATTATATTTTAGTGTCAGGATTCAATTAGAAATTTTAGCAGTACACTGAAAAAAAAAAAAAAAAAAAGAAACAAAATAGACATAATTCAAGCCGTCATCGCAAATCGTAGAACATCCAATTTTTCCACTTTTTTTATTGAGTTTAATCTTGTATTATAGTACAAGAAATTTTATTAAAAAAAAACGTATACATATGTATACATATATAATAAATTTTTTTTATTCAATTTCGTAAAATAATATGCGACCTAAAAATTTAGTTTTGGAATTTATTTGCATTTTTTTTTCATATATTTAAAATCTAATTAATACTATTGTAAAATTGTTAAAAACTATTTTAATTAATGTAAAAATTGAAATACTATAAAATCATAATATTGTAAAATTTAATAGAATTTAAAAAACAAAATATTTGCTTAAAATTAAAATAAGATTAAATTAGTTATAAAACTAAAAAAATTATAATCAAGAATCAGCTCCTGTTTGCGCAATCAGCTACGCTGGAAATTTTCTGTAAGTACAAATTAAAAAAAAAAGAAATACAAATAATAATTCCATTAAATATTATAAAATATTATAAAATTAAATTTTCTAATACATATATATATATATATGAATAGTAATCAGTGAATTTAAAAATACAATAGAAAGATAATTAATTCAAATTAGATTCATTTAAACTAAAACTGAAATCAAATAATTATTAAAATAAAAGTTTTAAAAACTGAATGAATAAAATAAAAATCAAATAAAATTAAAATTGAAGTCAGATAAAAATTAAATTCAAATCAAAATTGAATTAAAATTAAAAATCATAATAATTAAAATAAAAAAATTGTAAAATTCAATTAACATTAAAAATAAAATTTTAAATAATTAAAAAAAACATAGTAAAATTCAATTTACATTATAATTCAAATAAGAATGGTTATAATTAATATTCAAATTTAAATCAATAAGAATTGGTGAAATTCAAATTCCAATAATAATATTTAAAATTAAAAAAAAAAAATATTAAATAAAATTCCAATAAGATTTTAAAAGCAAATAAAATTCTAAAATTTATTAAAATTCAAAATTGAAATCAATTAAAATAAAAAGAATTATTAAAATTCAAATTAAAAAAAAATATTATTCAATTTAAATAGGAATTAATAAAATTCAAATCATGTCGATATGATCGAGTTTGTAGGTTTTTATTAATTTTTGCTATCCATGTCACGAAAGGGACAATACATTTAAAGTTCGCGCCGAGTATTGTCAAGGCAGTTTATTTATTAAAATAAAATTGACTAGGCGTGGGTAACGCGATGAGCTAAAACAACATCATTAGCTCAATATTCTTGTCGATTGCTGGGAAGACATTACAACGATGGTATATTTTATTAATTAATATCAAGTTGAGTTAAGTTAAATTTACTGACAAATTTATAAAGAATCATTTACTTAAGACTCGGGTGTTAAAATCAAAAAAAATATATGAATTAAATAATGTCGTCTCAGTGTGACTAACCTTTGTTTATTTATTGTTGTTGAAGTTTTTATAGGTTCAAGTCTGGTTAATTTATTCCGGAGTCGCAAATACAGGTGAAGTAGTTACACACTTCGTCTCCAACCTGTAAACTCATCCTGACCCAGTCTGCCGTATTGAATCCTTTTTTTTGTAATATTTTCTTTTTAAATTAATAAATTTATTTTTGAGTTGGCTGGTAGTAAATTTAAAATTAATTAAAGCCATCTCTTCAGCTATAGTCTCCCATACATTATCATTTTTAATGTTGCATCCATCAAATAAAAACTTTTTTAATTTATATGTTGATATTAAAGCTTTTGTAGCAGAGACACTCCACCTAATTTTTGGTGGTTCTGGTTGCTGTTCTTCATGATTAATTATTTCTTCTACATTTTCAACCGAATCAACTTAGGGCTCGGGTCCAGCTGCTAAGCTTTTCGGAATATTTAAAGCATTACACATTTGTAATGTTAGTAAAACATACACATTTTGCCCTAAAACATAAAAAAAATTACATATTTTTATTTTATTTAATTAAAAATTACAAATTACCATTTTCCGAATTTTTACATAAAATTCTATTATCTAAAATAGTAAATTCACCGTGTTCATTAATAATTTACATTTCAATTTGATATTTTTTTCGTTATGTATTTGTTTATGTTTCATTTGTTTACAATTTGTGAGTAATCATAAAAGTTTGACATTTCAACACTTTTCAAACGCAGTCATGAGCACGGTTGAAAATTGTTACAAAGTGTAACATTATGACAGTTCAACATTGGTTATCCGAATGATTTCGCGACTTCATATTGTTAACAATTGTTAAAAATATTTATTATCCGAACGCAAAATTGTTACATTTTGTTACAAATTGTAACAAATGTTAGTTATCCGAACGCGCCACAGATGTTCCATTATTAGACAAATTTGTGATTCAACTTTTTGATTCAAATTGGATTCAATTTTGATACATTTCTGATTCCATTTGGAATCAAAAATGAACTAAGTCTAAGTTCTCACCGGACTTTGTTTTGTTAAAATTAACAAAACTATTTTGACATCTCACACGGATAGTATAAAATCATACTACTACATAAAAATTATTGTGTATAAACACAAAAAATTTTAACGCACACTATAAAATTAACAAAGTTATTAACAATGAAAAGTTGTCGAGCATACATATTTTGCTTTGTTATTTACAATGTTTTTGTGTACCAACCCTGCAAAAAATGAATTTCCCAAGGGAAATTTTATACCAGCTGATATTTTGAAGTATGATATCAAATGAAAATCAATAATCAAATAATTATTTAAATATTTACAAAATATTATTTGTTATTTTGAGTTTGAGGAAAAAAAAATTTGCGATTATGACAAAAAGAGGAGAAAATTTAAACAGAAGTTTAAATTTGAATGTTTGTAAAATTAAAAAACTATTAAAATATATTCAATTGAAATTTCAGATATTTTTTTTTCAATGAAAATTTCTTTAATATTTTAATATCTCAATAAAGTTATACATTTCAAATTTTGTTTTGACATTATTGACAGAAATTTCAAATATATTACTAATACATTCTCAAAAATTTACTACTACATGAACAGCGATAGTTTTGTTAATTTTAACAAAGAAAATCTTGGTGTGAATGAGGACTTATTCTGATACAAAAATGAACTAGAATTGAATCCAAATTGAACTAAAATTGAATCCAAATTGAACTTAAATTGATATCAAATTGAACTAATTATGATACAAAAATGATCTAGTTGAATTAAAAATGAACTAATTCTGATACGAAAATGAACTAAAATTGAATCCAAATTGAACTAAAATTGATACCAAATTTAACTAATTATGATACAAAAATGAACTAAAATTGAATTAAAAATGATCTAAATTTGATTGAATTAGAATATAAAATAATGTAAATTGGAGTCAAAAATTAAGTAAACTAATATTTTTTTTAGATATAAATATTTATTTAATAATAATATATATATATAAACTATAGATGACATTTTGAATATAATTTTTTTTTAAATTTAAATATTTTCCTTCAACTTTTCCTTAGTTCTCGTAACTCTGCCCGTTGCCATTTTATATTATGTTCCATATGGAACTGCCTCGCTATCGAAAAGAATTTTTTTCATTTCATCTAAAATTAAAAAGAATATAAAAAGATTAGTTTTGTATATTACAAATTTAATACATTTTCATAAATAAAATAAATAGATATTCATTTACTTACTTTTAAATTATGGAAAATAAATATAATGGCGACTGTACTGCTACTGCACACAAAAACAATTAATACTGTGGACTGTGCACGAGGACGACAGAACAACGAAAATAATAAAACTTAATATGATATTATGATATATTGTTATGTTTGTATGTATGAGAAAATAAATAATTATAAAATGCTTGTTGTATTTGTATGTGTGTAATTTGAGAGAATATTTTGTTCTCATATTAAAATTTTGGAATCAATTTTAAATCAATTTGGAATCAGAAAAATTGAATCCGAATGGGGCTTAAAGGGTACTACATTTCTACATTACAGACATTTAAAAGGTGAATCCTTATGGTGAATTCGTTTAAAAAAAAAATTGCCCGCATTCTGCATTTATTTCACAGGGCAACATTTTTTCCGTTCGTTTATCGAAAAAATGTTGCACTGAAAATAATTAAATAATTTCGTGTTCGTTTCTTAAAAATTTAGCTGTAATCCATTTACTACATTTAAATTTTCGACGGTGCAGAATTTTTACCTCGCACAATAAGGCAACATAAAAAAAAATCAAATGGCAATTAGTGAACGATTCTAAACATAAACAAAAATAAAAAATTGTTAAAAATAACGCAGCAATTATTTGTGGGATATATTTTGCTAAATCTCAACTTTTGGATACTTCTTCATTTGAGATTTTTTTTATAATACGATTAATGACAGAGAATGTAACGTGACGTCCTAAGATAATTCTATTACATAATAATTTAAGATCTAAAAAAATAAATAAATAAAAATAAAATAACAAATAAATAAACAAAAATTAAAAATTTGGTGAAAATTGAAAAACAATATACTTATCAAAATGGACGACACGACATCTGACCTGACTGAACTGTTGACGACTTGACATGACATTCCAATTAGGAAGGCGGAAGTGGACAGATTTTGACAAAGCTTTAGTGTAGAATATAGATAGCGCATGCCATTATGCAATTTTATTTGCACAGGTTGGTAGTAGATTGTAGGCGCCGAAGAATAACTATAGTCAGAATCAAATAGGAAATAGGAAAAGGTATAGGGTAAACTGAACTACTTCCTTCTTCTTAATTGGAACTTAAAACAAGCAAGACAGCAGAAAGATTTAATTAATGTTGGATTTTTTTTTAAACAGTTTCTAATAAAATAAAATATAATAACGTGTATAGAATATAATATAGATACATAGATACTAGTAAATCAATATAAATTGAAAAATATCTCAAGTAGAAAAAATAAAATATAAAAATTCGTGAAAATTGGACATAAGTCCAAAACTACGAATAAGACCAGGACAGGAGTAGTTAAGGTATTTATTAATTCACGTGGTGAAATTATAAATTTCTTTTAGTAAATATATATTAAATATTATATTTTAGTGTCAGGATTCAATTAGAAATTTTAGCAGTACACTGAAAAAAAAAAAAAAAAAAAAAGAAACAAAATAGACATAATTCAAGCCGTCATCGCAAATCGTAGAACATCCAATTTTTCCACTTTTTTTATTGAGTTTAATCTTGTATTATAGTACAAGAAATTTTATTAAAAAAAAACGTATACATATGTATACATATATAATAAATTTTTTTTATTCAATTTCGTAAAATAATATGCGACCTAAAAATTTAGTTTTGGAATTTATTTGCATTTTTTTTTCATATATTTAAAATCTAATTAATACTATTGTAAAATTGTTAAAAACTATTTTAATTAATGTAAAAATTGAAATACTATAAAATCATAATATTGTAAAATTTAATAGAATTTAAAAAACAAAATATTTGCTTAAAATTAAAATAAGATTAAATTAGTTATAAAACTAAAAAAATTATAATCAAGAATCAGCTCCTGTTTGCGCAATCAGCTACGCTGGAAATTTTCTGTAAGTACAAATTAAAAAAAAAAGAAATACAAATAATAATTCCATTAAATATTATAAAATATTATAAAATTAAATTTTCTAATACATATATATATATATATATGAATAGTAATCAGTGAATTTAAAAATACAATAGAAAGATAATTAATTCAAATTAGATTCATTTAAACTAAAACTGAAATCAAATAATTATTAAAATAAAAGTTTTAAAAACTGAATGAATAAAATAAAAATCAAATAAAATTAAAATTGAAGTCAGATAAAAATTAAATTCAAATCAAAATTGAATTAAAATTAAAAATCATAATAATTAAAATAAAAAAATTGTAAAATTCAATTAACATTAAAAATAAAATTTTAAATAATTAAAAAAAACATAGTAAAATTCAATTTACATTATAATTCAAATAAGAATGGTTATAATTAATATTCAAATTTAAATCAATAAGAATTGGTGAAATTCAAATTCCAATAATAATATTTAAAATTAAAAAAAAAAAAATATTAAATAAAATTCCAATAAGATTTTAAAAGCAAATAAAATTCTAAAATTTATTAAAATTCAAAATTGAAATCAATTAAAATAAAAAGAATTATTAAAATTCAAATTAAAAAAAAATATTATTCAATTTAAATAGGAATTAATAAAATTCAAATCATGTCGATATGATCGAGTTTGTAGGTTTTTATTAATTTTTGCTATCCATGTCACGAAAGGGACAATACATTTAAAGTTCGCGCCGAGTATTGTCAAGGCAGTTTATTTATTAAAATAAAATTGACTAGGCGTGGGTAACGCGATGAGCTAAAACAACATCATTAGCTCAATATTCTTGTCGATTGCTGGGAAGACATTACAACGATGGTATATTTTATTAATTAATATCAAGTTGAGTTAAGTTAAATTTACTGACAAATTTATAAAGAATCATTTACTTAAGACTCGGGTGTTAAAATCAAAAAAAATATATGAATTAAATAATGTCGTCTCAGTGTGACTAACCTTTGTTTATTTATTGTTGTTGAAGTTTTTATAGGTTCAAGTCTGGTTAATTTATTCCGGAGTCGCAAATACAGGTGAAGTAGTTACACACTTCGTCTCCAACCTGTAAACTCATCCTGACCCAGTCTGCCGTATTGAATCCTTTTTTTTGTAATATTTTCTTTTTAAATTAATAAATTTATTTTTGAGTTGGCTGGTAGTAAATTTAAAATTAATTAAAGCCATCTCTTCAGCTATAGTCTCCCATACATTATCATTTTTAATGTTGCATCCATCAAATAAAAACTTTTTTAATTTATATGTTGATATTAAAGCTTTTGTAGCAGAGACACTCCACCTAATTTTTGGTGGTTCTGGTTGCTGTTCTTCATGATTAATTATTTCTTCTACATTTTCAACCGAATCAACTTAGGGCTCGGGTCCAGCTGCTAAGCTTTTCGGAATATTTAAAGCATTACACATTTGTAATGTTAGTAAAACATACACATTTTGCCCTAAAACATAAAAAAAATTACATATTTTTATTTTATTTAATTAAAAATTACAAATTACCATTTTCCGAATTTTTACATAAAATTCTATTATCTAAAATAGTAAATTCACCGTGTTCATTAATAATTTACATTTCAATTTGATATTTTTTTCGTTATGTATTTGTTTATGTTTCATTTGTTTACAATTTGTGAGTAATCATAAAAGTTTGACATTTCAACACTTTTCAAACGCAGTCATGAGCACGGTTGAAAATTGTTACAAAGTGTAACATTATGACAGTTCAACATTGGTTATCCGAATGATTTCGCGACTTCATATTGTTAACAATTGTTAAAAATATTTATTATCCGAACGCAAAATTGTTACATTTTGTTACAAATTGTAACAAATGTTAGTTATCCGAACGCGCCACAGATGTTCCATTATTAGACAAATTTGTGATTCAACTTTTTGATTCAAATTGGATTCAATTTTGATACATTTCTGATTCCATTTGGAATCAAAAATGAACTAATTCTGATACAAAAATGAACTAGAATTGAATCCAAATTGAACTAAAATTGAATCCAAATTGAACTTAAATTGATATCAAATTGAACTTATTATGATACAAAAATGATCTAGTTGAATTAAAAATGAACTAATTCTGATACAAAAATGAACTAAAATTGAATCCAAATTGAACTAAAATTGATACCAAATTTAACTAATTATGATACAAAAATGAACTAAAATTGAATTAAAAATGATCTAAATTTGATTGAAATAGAATATAAAATAATGTAAATTGGAGTCAAAAATTAAGTAAACTAATATTTTTTTTAGATATAAATATTTATTTAATAATAATATATATATATAAACTATAGATGACATTTTGAATATAATTTTTTTTAAAATTTAAATATTTTCCTTCAACTTTTCCTTAGTTCTCGTAACTCTGCCCGTTGCCATTTTATATTATGTTCCATATGGAACTGCCTCGCTATCGAAAAGAATTTTTTTCATTTCATCTAAAATTAAAAAGAATATAAAAAGATTAGTTTTGTATATTACAAATTTAATACATTTTCATAAATAAAATAAATAGATATTCATTTACTTACTTTTAAATTAAAACAATTAATACTGTGGACTGTGCACGAGGACGACAGAACAACGAAAATAATAAAACTTAATATGATATTATGATATATTGTTATGTTTGTATGTATGAGAAAATAAATAATTATAAAATGCTTGTTGTATTTGTATGTGTGTAATTTGAGAGAATATTTTGTTCTCATATTAAAATTTTGGAATCAATTTTAAATCAATTTGGAATCAGAAAAATTGAATCCGAATGGGGCTTAAAGGGTACTACATTTCTACATTACAGACATTTAAAAGGTGAATCCTTATGGTGAATTCGTTTAAAAAAAAAATTGCCCGCATTCTGCATTTATTTCACAGGGCAACATTTTTTCCGTTCGTTTATCGAAAAAATGTTGCACTGAAAATAATTAAATAATTTTGTGTTCGTTTCTTAAAAATTTAGCTGTAATCCATTTACTACATTTAAATTTTCGACGGTGCAGAATTTTTACCTCGCACAATAAGGCAACATAAAAAAAAATCAAATGGCAATTAGTGAACGATTCTAAACATAAACAAAAATAAAAAATTGTAAAAAATAACGCAGCAATTATTTGTGGGATATATTTTGCTAAATCTCAACTTTTGGATACTTCTTCATTTGAGATTTTTTTTATAATACGATTAATGACAGAGAATGTAACGTGACGTCCTAAGATAATTCTATTACATAATAATTTAAGATCTAAAAAAATAAATAAATAAAAATAAAATAACAAATAAATAAACAAAAATTAAAAATTTGGTGAAAATTGAAAAACAATATACTTATCAAAATGGACGACACGACATCTGACCTGACTGAACTGTTGACGACTTGACATGACATTCCAATTAGGAAGGCGGAAGTGGACAGATTTTGACAAAGCTTTAGTGTAGAATATAGATAGCGCATGCCATTATGCAATTTTATTTGCACAGGTTGGTAGTAGATTGTAGGCGCCGAAGAATAACTATAGTCAGAATCAAATAGGAAATAGGAAAAGGTATAGGGTAAACTGAACTACTTCCTTCTTCTTAATTGGAACTTAAAACAAGCAAGACAGCAGAAAGATTTAATTAATGTTGGATTTTTTTTTAAACAGTTTCTAATAAAATAAAATATAATAACGTGTATAGAATATAATATAGATACATAGATACTAGTAAATCAATATAAATTGAAAAATATCTCAAGTAGAAAAAATAAAATATAAAAATTCGTGAAAATTGGACATAAGTCCAAAACTACGAATAAGACCAGGACAGGAGTAGTTAAGGTATTTATTAATTCACGTGGTGAAATTATAAATTTCTTTTAGTAAATATATATTAAATATTATATTTTAGTGTCAGGATTCAATTAGAAATTTTAGCAGTACACTGAAAAAAAAAAAAAAAAAAAAAAGAAACAAAATAGACATAATTCAAGCCGTCATCGCAAATCGTAGAACATCCAATTTTTCCACTTTTTTTATTGAGTTTAATCTTGTATTATAGTACAAGAAATTTTATTAAAAAAAAACGTATACATATGTATACATATATAATAAATTTTTTTTATTCAATTTCGTAAAATAATATGCGACCTAAAAATTTAGTTTTGGAATTTATTTGCATTTTTTTTTCATATATTTAAAATCTAATTAATACTATTGTAAAATTGTTAAAAACTATTTTAATTAATGTAAAAATTGAAATACTATAAAATCATAATATTGTAAAATTTAATAGAATTTAAAAAACAAAATATTTGCTTAAAATTAAAATAAGATTAAATTAGTTATAAAACTAAAAAAATTATAATCAAGAATCAGCTCCTGTTTGCGCAATCAGCTACGCTGGAAATTTTCTGTAAGTACAAATTAAAAAAAAAAGAAATACAAATAATAATTCCATTAAATATTATAAAATATTATAAAATTAAATTTTCTAATACATATATATATATATATGAATAGTAATCAGTGAATTTAAAAATACAATAGAAAGATAATTAATTCAAATTAGATTCATTTAAACTAAAAGTGAAATCAAATAATTATTAAAATAAAAGTTTTAAAAACTGAATGAATAAAATAAAAATCAAATAAAATTAAAATTGAAGTCAGATAAAAATTAAATTCAAATCAAAATTGAATTAAAATTAAAAATCATAATAATTAAAATAAAAAAATTGTAAAATTCAATTAACATTAAAAATAAAATTTTAAATAATTAAAAAAAACATAGTAAAATTCAATTTACATTATAATTCAAATAAGAATGGTTATAATTAATATTCAAATTTAAATCAATAAGAATTGGTGAAATTCAAATTCCAATAATAATATTTAAAATTAAAAAAAAAAAATATTAAATAAAATTCCAATAAGATTTTAAAAGCAAATAAAATTCTAAAATTTATTAAAATTCAAAATTGAAATCAATTAAAATAAAAAGAATTATTAAAATTCAAATTAAAAAAAAATATTATTCAATTTAAATAGGAATTAATAAAATTCAAATCATGTCGATATGATCGAGTTTGTAGGTTTTTATTAATTTTTGCTATCCATGTCACGAAAGGGACAATACATTTAAAGTTCGCGCCGAGTATTGTCAAGGCAGTTTATTTATTAAAATAAAATTGACTAGGCGTGGGTAACGCGATGAGCTAAAACAACATCATTAGCTCAATATTCTTGTCGATTGCTGGGAAGACATTACAACGATGGTATATTTTATTAATTAATATCAAGTTGAGTTAAGTTAAATTTACTGACAAATTTATAAAGAATCATTTACTTAAGACTCGGGTGTTAAAATCAAAAAAAATATATGAATTAAATAATGTCGTCTCAGTGTGACTAACCTTTGTTTATTTATTGTTGTTGAAGTTTTTATAGGTTCAAGTCTGGTTAATTTATTCCGGAGTCGCAAATACAGGTGAAGTAGTTACACACTTCGTCTCCAACCTGTAAACTCATCCTGACCCAGTCTGCCGTATTGAATCCTTTTTTTTGTAATATTTTCTTTTTAAATTAATAAATTTATTTTTGAGTTGGCTGGTAGTAAATTTAAAATTAATTAAAGCCATCTCTTCAGCTATAGTCTCCCATACATTATCATTTTTAATGTTGCATCCATCAAATAAAAACTTTTTTAATTTATATGTTGATATTAAAGCTTTTGTAGCAGAGACACTCCACCTAATTTTTGGTGGTTCTGGTTGCTGTTCTTCATGATTAATTATTTCTTCTACATTTTCAACCGAATCAACTTAGGGCTCGGGTCCAGCTGCTAAGCTTTTCGGAATATTTAAAGCATTACACATTTGTAATGTTAGTAAAACATACACATTTTGCCCTAAAACATAAAAAAAATTACATATTTTTATTTTATTTAATTAAAAATTACAAATTACCATTTTCCGAATTTTTACATAAAATTCTATTATCTAAAATAGTAAATTCACCGTGTTCATTAATAATTTACATTTCAATTTGATATTTTTTTCGTTATGTATTTGTTTATGTTTCATTTGTTTACAATTTGTGAGTAATCATAAAAGTTTGACATTTCAACACTTTTCAAACGCAGTCATGAGCACGGTTGAAAATTGTTACAAAGTGTAACATTATGACAGTTCAACATTGGTTATCCGAATGATTTCGCGACTTCATATTGTTAACAATTGTTAAAAATATTTATTATCCGAACGCAAAATTGTTACATTTTGTTACAAATTGTAACAAATGTTAGTTATCCGAACGCGCCACAGATGTTCCATTATTAGACAAATTTGTGATTCAACTTTTTGATTCAAATTGGATTCAATTTTGATACATTTCTGATTCCATTTGGAATCAAAAATGAACTAAGTCTAAGTTCTCACCGGACTTTGTTTTGTTAAAATTAACAAAACTATTTTGACATCTCACACGGATAGTATAAAATCATACTACTACATAAAAATTATTGTGTATAAACACAAAAAATTTTAACGCACACTATAAAATTAACAAAGTTATTAACAATGAAAAGTTGTCGAGCATACATATTTTGCTTTGTTATTTACAATGTTTTTGTGTACCAACCCTGCAAAAAATGAATTTCCCAAGGGAAATTTTATACCAGCTGATATTTTGAAGTATGATATCAAATGAAAATCAATAATCAAATAATTATTTAAATATTTACAAAATATTATTTGTTATTTTGAGTTTGAGGAAAAAAAAATTTGCGATTATGACAAAAAGAGGAGAAAATTTAAACAGAAGTTTAAATTTGAATGTTTGTAAAATTAAAAAACTATTAAAATATATTCAATTGAAATTTCAGATATTTTTTTTTCAATGAAAATTTCTTTAATATTTTAATATCTCAATAAAGTTATACATTTCAAATTTTGTTTTGACATTATTGACAGAAATTTCAAATATATTACTAATACATTCTCAAAAATTTACTACTACATGAACAGCGATAGTTTTGTTAATTTTAACAAAGAAAATCTTGGTGTGAATGAGGACTTATTCTGATACAAAAATGAACTAGAATTGAATCCAAATTGAACTAAAATTGAATCCAAATTGAACTTAAATTGATATCAAATTGAACTAATTATGATACAAAAATGATCTAGTTGAATTAAAAATGAACTAATTCTGATACGAAAATGAACTAAAATTGAATCCAAATTGAACTAAAATTGATACCAAATTTAACTAATTATGATACAAAAATGAACTAAAATTGAATTAAAAATGATCTAAATTTGATTGAATTAGAATATAAAATAATGTAAATTGGAGTCAAAAATTAAGTAAACTAATATTTTTTTTAGATATAAATATTTATTTAATAATAATATATATATATAAACTATAGATGACATTTTGAATATAATTTTTTTTTAAATTTAAATATTTTCCTTCAACTTTTCCTTAGTTCTCGTAACTCTGCCCGTTGCCATTTTATATTATGTTCCATATGGAACTGCCTCGCTATCGAAAAGAATTTTTTTCATTTCATCTAAAATTAAAAAGAATATAAAAAGATTAGTTTTGTATATTACAAATTTAATACATTTTCATAAATAAAATAAATAGATATTCATTTACTTACTTTTAAATTATGGAAAATAAATATAATGGCGACTGTACTGCTACTGCACACAAAAACAATTAATACTGTGGACTGTGCACGAGGACGACAGAACAACGAAAATAATAAAACTTAATATGATATTATGATATATTGTTATGTTTGTATGTATGAGAAAATAAATAATTATAAAATGCTTGTTGTATTTGTATGTGTGTAATTTGAGAGAATATTTTGTTCTCATATTAAAATTTTGGAATCAATTTTAAATCAATTTGGAATCAGAAAAATTGAATCCGAATGGGGCTTAAAGGGTACTACATTTCTACATTACAGACATTTAAAAGGTGAATCCTTATGGTGAATTCGTTTAAAAAAAAAATTGCCCGCATTCTGCATTTATTTCACAGGGCAACATTTTTTCCGTTCGTTTATCGAAAAAATGTTGCACTGAAAATAATTAAATAATTTCGTGTTCGTTTCTTAAAAATTTAGCTGTAATCCATTTACTACATTTAAATTTTCGACGGTGCAGAATTTTTACCTCGCACAATAAGGCAACATAAAAAAAAATCAAATGGCAATTAGTGAACGATTCTAAACATAAACAAAAATAAAAAATTGTAAAAAATAACGCAGCAATTATTTGTGGGATATATTTTGCTAAATCTCAACTTTTGGATACTTCTTCATTTGAGATTTTTTTTATAATACGATTAATGACAGAGAATGTAACGTGACGTCCTAAGATAATTCTATTACATAATAATTTAAGATCTAAAAAAATAAATAAATAAAAATAAAATAACAAATAAATAAACAAAAATTAAAAATTTGGTGAAAATTGAAAAACAATATACTTATCAAAATGGACGACACGACATCTGACCTGACTGAACTGTTGACGACTTGACATGACATTCCAATTAGGAAGGCGGAAGTGGACAGATTTTGACAAAGCTTTAGTGTAGAATATAGATAGCGCATGCCATTATGCAATTTTATTTGCACAGGTTGGTAGTAGATTGTAGGCGCCGAAGAATAACTATAGTCAGAATCAAATAGGAAATAGGAAAAGGTATAGGGTAAACTGAACTACTTCCTTCTTCTTAATTGGAACTTAAAACAAGCAAGACAGCAGAAAGATTTAATTAATGTTGGATTTTTTTTTAAACAGTTTCTAATAAAATAAAATATAATAACGTGTATAGAATATAATATAGATACATAGATACTAGTAAATCAATATAAATTGAAAAATATCTCAAGTAGAAAAAATAAAATATAAAAATTCGTGAAAATTGGACATAAGTCCAAAACTACGAATAAGACCAGGACAGGAGTAGTTAAGGTATTTATTAATTCACGTGGTGAAATTATAAATTTCTTTTAGTAAATATATATTAAATATTATATTTTAGTGTCAGGATTCAATTAGAAATTTTAGCAGTACACTGAAAAAAAAAAAAAAAAAAAAAAGAAACAAAATAGACATAATTCAAGCCGTCATCGCAAATCGTAGAACATCCAATTTTTCCACTTTTTTTATTGAGTTTAATCTTGTATTATAGTACAAGAAATTTTATTAAAAAAAAACGTATACATATGTATACATATATAATAAATTTTTTTTATTCAATTTCGTAAAATAATATGCGACCTAAAAATTTAGTTTTGGAATTTATTTGCATTTTTTTTTCATATATTTAAAATCTAATTAATACTATTGTAAAATTGTTAAAAACTATTTTAATTAATGTAAAAATTGAAATACTATAAAATCATAATATTGTAAAATTTAATAGAATTTAAAAAACAAAATATTTGCTTAAAATTAAAATAAGATTAAATTAGTTATAAAACTAAAAAAATTATAATCAAGAATCAGCTCCTGTTTGCGCAATCAGCTACGCTGGAAATTTTCTGTAAGTACAAATTAAAAAAAAAAGAAATACAAATAATAATTCCATTAAATATTATAAAATATTATAAAATTAAATTTTCTAATACATATATATATATATATGAATAGTAATCAGTGAATTTAAAAATACAATAGAAAGATAATTAATTCAAATTAGATTCATTTAAACTAAAAGTGAAATCAAATAATTATTAAAATAAAAGTTTTAAAAACTGAATGAATAAAATAAAAATCAAATAAAATTAAAATTGAAGTCAGATAAAAATTAAATTCAAATCAAAATTGAATTAAAATTAAAAATCATAATAATTAAAATAAAAAAATTGTAAAATTCAATTAACATTAAAAATAAAATTTTAAATAATTAAAAAAAACATAGTAAAATTCAATTTACATTATAATTCAAATAAGAATGGTTATAATTAATATTCAAATTTAAATCAATAAGAATTGGTGAAATTCAAATTCCAATAATAATATTTAAAATTAAAAAAAAAAAAATATTAAATAAAATTCCAATAAGATTTTAAAAGCAAATAAAATTCTAAAATTTATTAAAATTCAAAATTGAAATCAATTAAAATAAAAAGAATTATTAAAATTCAAATTAAAAAAAAATATTATTCAATTTAAATAGGAATTAATAAAATTCAAATCATGTCGATATGATCGAGTTTGTAGGTTTTTATTAATTTTTGCTATCCATGTCACGAAAGGGACAATACATTTAAAGTTCGCGCCGAGTATTGTCAAGGCAGTTTATTTATTAAAATAAAATTGACTAGGCGTGGGTAACGCGATGAGCTAAAACAACATCATTAGCTCAATATTCTTGTCGATTGCTGGGAAGACATTACAACGATGGTATATTTTATTAATTAATATCAAGTTGAGTTAAGTTAAATTTACTGACAAATTTATAAAGAATCATTTACTTAAGACTCGGGTGTTAAAATCAAAAAAAATATATGAATTAAATAATGTCGTCTCAGTGTGACTAACCTTTGTTTATTTATTGTTGTTGAAGTTTTTATAGGTTCAAGTCTGGTTAATTTATTCCGGAGTCGCAAATACAGGTGAAGTAGTTACACACTTCGTCTCCAACCTGTAAACTCATCCTGACCCAGTCTGCCGTATTGAATCCTTTTTTTTGTAATATTTTCTTTTTAAATTAATAAATTTATTTTTGAGTTGGCTGGTAGTAAATTTAAAATTAATTAAAGCCATCTCTTCAGCTATAGTCTCCCATACATTATCATTTTTAATGTTGCATCCATCAAATAAAAACTTTTTTAATTTATATGTTGATATTAAAGCTTTTGTAGCAGAGACACTCCACCTAATTTTTGGTGGTTCTGGTTGCTGTTCTTCATGATTAATTATTTCTTCTACATTTTCAACCGAATCAACTTAGGGCTCGGGTCCAGCTGCTAAGCTTTTCGGAATATTTAAAGCATTACACATTTGTAATGTTAGTAAAACATACACATTTTGCCCTAAAACATAAAAAAAATTACATATTTTTATTTTATTTAATTAAAAATTACAAATTACCATTTTCCGAATTTTTACATAAAATTCTATTATCTAAAATAGTAAATTCACCGTGTTCATTAATAATTTACATTTCAATTTGATATTTTTTTCGTTATGTATTTGTTTATGTTTCATTTGTTTACAATTTGTGAGTAATCATAAAAGTTTGACATTTCAACACTTTTCAAACGCAGTCATGAGCACGGTTGAAAATTGTTACAAAGTGTAACATTATGACAGTTCAACATTGGTTATCCGAATGATTTCGCGACTTCATATTGTTAACAATTGTTAAAAATATTTATTATCCGAACGCAAAATTGTTACATTTTGTTACAAATTGTAACAAATGTTAGTTATCCGAACGCGCCACAGATGTTCCATTATTAGACAAATTTGTGATTCAACTTTTTGATTCAAATTGGATTCAATTTTGATACATTTCTGATTCCATTTGGAATCAAAAATGAACTAATTCTGATACAAAAATGAACTAGAATTGAATCCAAATTGAACTAAAATTGAATCCAAATTGAACTTAAATTGATATCAAATTGAACTAATTATGATACAAAAATGATCTAGTTGAATTAAAAATGAACTAATTCTGATACGAAAATGAACTAAAATTGAATCCAAATTGAACTAAAATTGATACCAAATTTAACTAATTATGATACAAAAATGAACTAAAATTGAATTAAAAATGATCTAAATTTGATTGAATTAGAATATAAAATAATGTAAATTGGAGTCAAAAATTAAGTAAACTAATATTTTTTTTAGATATAAATATTTATTTAATAATAATATATATATATAAACTATAGATGACATTTTGAATATAATTTTTTTTTAAATTTAAATATTTTCCTTCAACTTTTCCTTAGTTCTCGTAACTCTGCCCGTTGCCATTTTATATTATGTTCCATATGGAACTGCCTCGCTATCGAAAAGAATTTTTTTCATTTCATCTAAAATTAAAAAGAATATAAAAAGATTAGTTTTGTATATTACAAATTTAATACATTTTCATAAATAAAATAAATAGATATTCATTTACTTACTTTTAAATTATGGAAAATAAATATAATGGCGACTGTACTGCTACTGCACACAAAAACAATTAATACTGTGGACTGTGCACGAGGACGACAGAACAACGAAAATAATAAAACTTAATATGATATTATGATATATTGTTATGTTTGTATGTATGAGAAAATAAATAATTATAAAATGCTTGTTGTATTTGTATGTGTGTAATTTGAGAGAATATTTTGTTCTCATATTAAAATTTTGGAATCAATTTTAAATCAATTTGGAATCAGAAAAATTGAATCCGAATGGGGCTTAAAGGGTACTACATTTCTACATTACAGACATTTAAAAGGTGAATCCTTATGGTGAATTCGTTTTAAAAAAAAATTGCCCGCATTCTGCATTTATTTCACAGGGCAACATTTTTTCCGTTCGTTTATCGAAAAAATGTTGCACTGAAAATAATTAAATAATTTCGTGTTCGTTTCTTAAAAATTTAGCTGTAATCCATTTACTACATTTAAATTTTCGACGGTGCAGAATTTTTACCTCGCACAATAAGGCAACATAAAAAAAAATCAAATGGCAATTAGTGAACGATTCTAAACATAAACAAAAATAAAAAATTGTTAAAAATAACGCAGCAATTATTTGTGGGATATATTTTGCTAAATCTCAACTTTTGGATACTTCTTCATTTGAGATTTTTTTTATAATACGATTAATGACAGAGAATGTAACGTGACGTCCTAAGATAATTCTATTACATAATAATTTAAGATCTAAAAAAATAAATAAATAAAAATAAAATAACAAATAAATAAACAAAAATTAAAAATTTGGTGAAAATTGAAAAACAATATACTTATCAAAATGGACGACACGACATCTGACCTGACTGAACTGTTGACGACTTGACATGACATTCCAATTAGGAAGGCGGAAGTGGACAGATTTTGACAAAGCTTTAGTGTAGAATATAGATAGCGCATGCCATTATGCAATTTTATTTGCACAGGTTGGTAGTAGATTGTAGGCGCCGAAGAATAACTATAGTCAGAATCAAATAGGAAATAGGAAAAGGTATAGGGTAAACTGAACTACTTCCTTCTTCTTAATTGGAACTTAAAACAAGCAAGACAGCAGAAAGATTTAATTAATGTTGGATTTTTTTTTAAACAGTTTCTAATAAAATAAAATATAATAACGTGTATAGAATATAATATAGATACATAGATACTAGTAAATCAATATAAATTGAAAAATATCTCAAGTAGAAAAAATAAAATATAAAAATTCGTGAAAATTGGACATAAGTCCAAAACTACGAATAAGACCAGGACAGGAGTAGTTAAGGTATTTATTAATTCACGTGGTGAAATTATAAATTTCTTTTAGTAAATATATATTAAATATTATATTTTAGTGTCAGGATTCAATTAGAAATTTTAGCAGTACACTGAAAAAAAAAAAAAAAAAGAAACAAAATAGACATAATTCAAGCCGTCATCGCAAATCGTAGAACATCCAATTTTTCCACTTTTTTTATTGAGTTTAATCTTGTATTATAGTACAAGAAATTTTATTAAAAAAAAACGTATACATATGTATACATATATAATAAATTTTTTTTATTCAATTTCGTAAAATAATATGCGACCTAAAAATTTAGTTTTGGAATTTATTTGCATTTTTTTTTCATATATTTAAAATCTAATTAATACTATTGTAAAATTGTTAAAAACTATTTTAATTAATGTAAAAATTGAAATACTATAAAATCATAATATTGTAAAATTTAATAGAATTTAAAAAACAAAATATTTGCTTAAAATTAAAATAAGATTAAATTAGTTATAAAACTAAAAAAATTATAATCAAGAATCAGCTCCTGTTTGCGCAATCAGCTACGCTGGAAATTTTCTGTAAGTACAAATTAAAAAAAAAAGAAATACAAATAATAATTCCATTAAATATTATAAAATATTATAAAATTAAATTTTCTAATACATATATATATATATGAATAGTAATCAGTGAATTTAAAAATACAATAGAAAGATAATTAATTCAAATTAGATTCATTTAAACTAAAACTGAAATCAAATAATTATTAAAATAAAAGTTTTAAAAACTGAATGAATAAAATAAAAATCAAATAAAATTAAAATTGAAGTCAGATAAAAATTAAATTCAAATCAAAATTGAATTAAAATTAAAAATCATAATAATTAAAATAAAAAAATTGTAAAATTCAATTAACATTAAAAATAAAATTTTAAATAATTAAAAAAAACATAGTAAAATTCAATTTACATTATAATTCAAATAAGAATGGTTATAATTAATATTCAAATTTAAATCAATAAGAATTGGTGAAATTCAAATTCCAATAATAATATTTAAAATTAAAAAAAAAAAATATTAAATAAAATTCCAATAAGATTTTAAAAGCAAATAAAATTCTAAAATTTATTAAAATTCAAAATTGAAATCAATTAAAATAAAAAGAATTATTAAAATTCAAATTAAAAAAAAATATTATTCAATTTAAATAGGAATTAATAAAATTCAAATCATGTCGATATGATCGAGTTTGTAGGTTTTTATTAATTTTTGCTATCCATGTCACGAAAGGGACAATACATTTAAAGTTCGCGCCGAGTATTGTCAAGGCAGTTTATTTATTAAAATAAAATTGACTAGGCGTGGGTAACGCGATGAGCTAAAACAACATCATTAGCTCAATATTCTTGTCGATTGCTGGGAAGACATTACAACGATGGTATATTTTATTAATTAATATCAAGTTGAGTTAAGTTAAATTTACTGACAAATTTATAAAGAATCATTTACTTAAGACTCGGGTGTTAAAATCAAAAAAAATATATGAATTAAATAATGTCGTCTCAGTGTGACTAACCTTTGTTTATTTATTGTTGTTGAAGTTTTTATAGGTTCAAGTCTGGTTAATTTATTCCGGAGTCGCAAATACAGGTGAAGTAGTTACACACTTCGTCTCCAACCTGTAAACTCATCCTGACATTAAAAAAAAAATGTTAATAATGTGCCTCTCATAAAAACAACAAACCCCCCCAATCCGGCGAGCTAAGCTGTGCTTAATGCAAGGCATGTCAAAAAGTTGCTATTAGGGTACAACAAGCGCTTGACGTAGGTTATTCCGGATGTAGCCCTAAGTGTTAAGCGGTTCTATTAGAACTAAACGTTGCTGAACGCTGGAGTAAATGTCAGTCTTGTGCTTTTTTTGGGAAATGACAGAACATAAGCATTTATTAACAAAATGGCGCCCAACGCGCGGGTAAATAAACCGATCATTCAATGGAAAGGAAATCCTATACGGAACTTGAGCCCAGAAAATAAATTTAAATTCTTATAAGCTTTCTCTTATAAATATATATATTTTTATTATTTTTTTTAGTTATTTTTTTTTGTTTTTGTTTTTATTGAGTAAAGTAGAGTAAATAATAGTAGAGTAAAACTAATAAATATGTTAAAGCTAACGTAAAATTTAATTTTCAAAACATTTTTAATTTTTTTATCATTTTGATTATTTTTTTTGTAAAGTGTAAAGTAGAATCAAATATTATAACGATTAAAAACTGAACAACATATATAATTGAGGTTGGAATTAATTTGAAAAATTGTATTTTATTCGTAACAAATCCGCAACTGTAGGCTCTGCTAGCAGTAAAATGTTGTTTGTGGGGTTTGTGGGGTAACCACAATGTTTCAAAATCAATTCTTAACCAAGATGATTTTTGTAAATAATCAGGAAAATTACCCGATTTGTTGGATCTCTATGCCACCAAACGGAAGTTTTTTCTGATGATTTATTATTAGTTATTTGGGTCATATCGAGGGTTAAATAAATTTCGAAAAATTCATATATTCATCGTATTTAATAAATCTTATAGATAATTAATATATGTTGAATATTTGAGAGTAGAAATTTAAAACAATTAATCTTCGACGTCGGCAAGAATATATTAAAAATTAGTAATTTGGAAGCAGAATTATTATAAAATTTATAAAATAAAAAAGAAAACACAGGTATAGATCCAAATATCGAACAAGCCATGTTTCATTAGGGATTTGTTGATTTAGGGAACCACCGATTAGTCAATCTAATCAGAATCCATTATTTAGTAGTGTTTTTATTAGAACAACTAATTAACACTAGGTAGAAAAGTTATTTTGAATTGAGGTAGATTTAGAACTTTTATATTATATTGAATTTTTTTTTTGATTATATTATAATGTAAAAAAAAAAATATTATATTAAATTGAAGTTTTTAGGACAAAATATAAATACAATTTTCAGATTTTTTTTTTAATTTACATATATTTTTCCAATATAAAATAACCTTGACAGTGACTGACCACATAAAAAGTATAGTTTTCAAAACTGAAACTTTATTTTTTTTTATTCCTATCGCGTAAGTTTATTTTCTTTGTATAATGGGTAAATCTACAAACACAAATCCACCAAAAGTTAAAACACGTAGTGCCACGACTCGCGAAACTTTAGAAAAACAATAACGGAAAGATATACCTTGACTGTCAAGATAAGCAGGAATTAAGTAGTGTTGAAGATTGGGATAAAGATCTGAGAAAAGAAGCTGAACGTAAAAATTTAGAAAAAGCAGCAAAGCCTCAAAAACAAGCTCCAAGGTATGGTTCAGAAAACGATGTTAACCGTGAAGTAAGCAGACAAAACAAAGATATAAATAATAGAGAAATTCACAATATCAAAGTTAGTATTGCCCATCAAGAAAATAAAATTAATCAAATGCAAAGTATAATGATGAATGTCACGGATCGATTAAAAACTTTAGATGCTGATTCAGTAGAAACTAAATCGGGAATCGCACAAATTCTTCAACAGCTATCATTAATAACAGCTATAAATATACAGAACGGAAATAATGGACGGAACCAAATTTCGGACAATACGTCAGATTGGGTGACAAATCAGACGGTTATAGACAGACCACATAGAGGACAAACTATAAATAACACAGAAATCGTGGACAATGGCCAACAAATTAATTCAGGACATAAGAATAAATTTCAAACACCAATAGGCGACATTAACTCTGCTGATTTTCGACAAAATGAAAATACTATTCGTAGAATCAAAAGGACCGTAGAATCGGTAATAGATTTTGTAGAGCGCATTGAGAAAATGACTAAGGATGACAATTTAGACTGGACGCACGTGACTAACAAATTACATGTATTTCTTAGAGGACAGGCTAAAACTTGGTACTTTCAATCCGTCACGCGACACAAGAACATTGACTGGACAACATTAAAAACAGCTATAGTGAACCAGTACCGCATTTTAGACTCAGACAGCGAAATTTTTATGACAATGATGAGTAGGAAACAGCAACCAGGAGAGACATTTGACGAATTCTGTACGGACATAACGGCATGGAGTTTGCAATTCAAAGTACCGATGAGTGAAGCGCAACTGGTTGATATTCTACGGAACAACTTAAATTTAAGAATTCAACAAATGATCCTGACAGCGGAAATATTTTCTGTAGATCATTTACGCAGCATTTTCAGAAAAGCAGAGTGTGTGCTGAACAAGACGAAACAGCCGACTAGATATGTTCAAGAATTGAAACAAGAGCAAGATGAAGATGATGAAAGTTCTGAAATGCAACTTGACGAACTAAAATACATTCGAAAAGAGAACAGAAATACAAACGAGAACAGAAACATGAAGAATTATGTATGTTGGAACTGCGATCAACAGAGTCACAGCTTTCAGGATTGTGGCGAAGTGCAACGAAGGCTATTTTGTTACAAATGTGGAACGAAAGAAGTAGCTAAGCCCTTCTGTCCCAAGTGTTCTCCGGAAAACGCCAAGAAGCACGTGATGAACTCGGAGTCAGCGCGTGTAAAATTCGAAACTCCGAAAATGTTATAAAATTACAATTGACAACAGTATTACCACAATCACTTGACGATGACAGACAAATTAAAATTGAACAGACTAAACATCAAAACAAATAATCACCACCAAATGAAATAGAGACAAAATTAGAACAAGAAGACCAAATTAAAATTTTACCCAGGAAACAAATATCAGTAGAACCGACAGTAAATAAAATCAAGACATATGAACAGAGACTTAAAGAATACGTAACAAAACGGAACGAAACATTTAAAGATTTTTCACCAACAAATTCGAGTAAAACCAAGCGACAAAAATCAATAGACAAATATAGAATACGACACAGAACCGAAAGAAAATGCCGAAAATGTATATCGTCAACAATTACGAACGGTAAAGATCCTCGTTGGTATTTGACAGTTAAGATTAAGGACGAAAACATACGCGGACTATTGGACAGCGGAGCAAATGTCAGTATTTTAAGGACAGGGTGTATGCAATTAGTTGAAAAACTAAACTTGTCATACACGACATTGTCAACAACAGTACGGACAGCTGACGGGACACCACCAAACATTATAGGACATATTTTAATTCCGATTGCGTGTAACAATATCGTACGAGACGTAAGACTTTACTTATGCCCTGCGCTGCAACAGGAGTTATATTTAGGGACAGATTTTTGGAAGGCATTTGAGTTAAAACCATCATTTGAAAACCAAGTAGCAAATTGAGCACAAGGTCGACATGAACTAACAAAAGACGAAGAAAAACAAATTAACGCAATAACCGCTAAATTTCCGTCAATAAAAACTTGTGGACTTGGACTGACTGATATGGACGAACATAAAATAGACTTGATTGAAAACAATTCAAATCAGACAGTAACGGAAACGGACGATAAACTGAAACATCAATACGTACTTTCGAGAACGGACCAAAACCAACTAGACACAATAAAAACTAAGTTCCATAGTGTGAAACTCAAGGACTGGGAAAAACACAAATCGAAACCCATATAATCGACACCCGTAATGCAGAGCCGATTAAAAGCAGGCATTGGCCAGTCTCACCGGCTATTGAAAAATTGATGTATGCGGAAGTATATTATTGAGGAAAGCAATAGTCCATGCAACTCACCAGTAGTGTTAGTACTCGCGAGCTGTACATGCAGCAACAAAAAAGGACGCGTATCCGTTGCCGCATATTGAAGGGTTGATAAGCAGATTACAGGATACTAGGCACATTAGAAGTATAGATTTGAAGGATGCATTCCGGCAGATACCGCTGGAAGAAAAATCAAGGGAAAAAACTGCTTTTACAATACCTGGTAGACCATTGAACCAGTACAAAGTAATGCCGTTTGGGCTATGCAACGAATGTGTCGATTAATGGACAAGGTTATACCACTACAACTACGTGACAGAGTTTTTGTATATTTGGACGACTTACTAATAATTTCACCAGACTTAAAATCACACTTAGACACTTTAAACGCAATAGCGATACAATTACGTAAATCTAGACTGACAATTAACGTTGACAAAAGCAAATTCTGTTTTCAAGAACTTAAATATTTAGGCTATATAGTATCTAACGGAAGTCTGAAACCCGATCCGATGAAAGTCGAAGCGATCAGTAATTTCGCAACACCGACAACGCTGAAGAAGGTTAGAAAATTTTTGGGAATGGCGGGATGGTACAGACGCTTTATTAATCATTTTGCTATATTAGCGTCAGCAATTTCTGACACGCTTAAAACTACAGATAAAGATAATAAAAAATTTATGTGGACATCGGCAGCACATGAATCGTTCGAAAAGCTAAAAGCAGCACTGACATCAGCACCAGTGTTGGTAAACCCTGATTTTACGAAAAGATTCTATGTTCAGTGTGACGCGTGTACATAAGGAGTTGGAAGTGTTCTGTTTCAAATGTCTGACGATGGAAACGAAAATCCAACTGCGTTTTTTTTCTAAAAAATTAAATTCGGCGCAACGCATCTACAGCATTACAGAACTAGAATGTCTGGCTGCAGTGCTAAGCGTCAAACGATTCAGATCATACATAGAGGGATTACCATTTACTATCATAACCGACCACGCAAGTTTAAAATGGCTGATGGGACAAAAGGATTTAAGTGGACGCTTAGCACGGTGGAACTTAAAGCTGCAAGGCTTTGATTTCAATATTGAGCACCGGAAAGGCATCCAGAATGTAGTTGCGGACATTTTGTCACGCGCCGATAATGCAGATGAAATCGTGATGATGGTGACAGAACTAGACATTGAAAACAGTGAAAATTTTTCGGACCCTGAATACTTGGAAATTAAAAAGACTTCCTGACTTCCTGACTTAAAAGTAATTGACGGCCGAGTGTACAAACGGACGGAAAAACGGATCGGAGACGCAGACCAAGACGCGAATACGTGGAAATTGTGGATACCGAACGGACTGACTAAATCCATCCCATTATACAAATTGTAGAGGCCTCTCCAAATGAGTACTTTTTCACACGGAAATCTGTGTGACAAAAGTGAACTACACTACCACTAATATGATTTGTGTATAATATATTCTTTCATATATAAAATAAAAAAAGTAAAAGTAATATTCTTTGTTTACAATTGTGCAATACATCTATCTCAAGTAATTATTTAAGAACATTGATAAAAGAAGGTAAAATATTTTATGTTTATATTGATTTTATTTTAATTTTAGATTATTTAGAAATATATATAACGTAGATTTAATAAATTTGTATAATCAGTGTATTATATTCAAAATGACGACTGAAAAATAAATAAAAAAATTAAAATCACAATAGATTTTTTAATGTAATTTATTCATTTATTTCAGATGCTGCTTTACAAAAATTTAAAGGCGCTGAAATACAACAAGTTATACCCATAATTAAAAAAAGGATTAAATCCTTTTATTTTAATGTGAAATGTATTTATAAGCTGTAAATAAAATATTTATATTATTTTTTAAAACAGATGTTTTTATTTGAAAAGTACATCCCATACTAAAAATTAGAAGTCTATTTTGTCACACAGAATTCATACTGCTTTCCGTGTGCATGTACATGGAAAAGTGTTCTACTTTCATACGGAATTCATACTGCTTTCCGTGTGTTTTCGTACTCACCAATACATTGAAAGGTGTCGACATTCCAGGCCCATTTTCTTTGGCCAAGCACACGGAATTCCGTGTACCAGGAGAACTATTTTTCGTGTGAATCGTTATATTTTAGAGCTGGAAAGCGCACTGCTTTCCGTGTGAAATGTATGTTGGGATAATTCAAAACTTTCATGATCCACCAACTGCAGCTCACGGCGGGGTGAGCAACACAATTTATAGGGTAAAACAATTATTAGTAGTTATGATATAGGCATTCTAACTCACTTTGATTTAGAATGCCTATATTTTTCCCCATACATTTTTTCGTATATATAAATTTTTAACTTTGATTTAGAATGCCTATATTTTTCCCCATACATTTTTCATATATATAAATTTTTTAACCAAACTATCCCAGAATATGCCTATAGGTTGTTCATACATTTTTTCATATATAAAAATTTTGTATGCAAAAAATTAAAAATAAGAAAGGCAAATTGTAGCAACAACAAACTGAGTTTTTTTCTGGTTGTTTGTCAATTATCTTATTCGCATTTTATTATATATTTTTAATGCAATGAACTTGACAATATAAGTATTTATTTGTTAAGTAATAATGATATTGTCACGGTTCAAAATAAAATGATTTTCTGTTAGTGTAGACTAGAATCATGCATTTTTGTAAATCCATATGTCAGAGGTATCAAACCAAAAATTTTTGCCGCGTAATTTTAATAATTTTATTTCTTCTTATAGCGTTTAGTATTTAATAAATATGTATGATTTATAAAGTTCTGCTTTAGTTTACAGTGGCGGTTCGTGCTGTAAAATTCTGGGTGGGCTAATTTTTTTTTTTGAAATTAAGAAAAGACATTGTGCAGGTTTCCACTTTAACATGAGGTACTACACTCAAAGCGTTTACTAAAATTTAGTGTCCAGGTTCCTCAACACAAAACAAAATCGATTGGCTGATGTAATCCTAATTCTTTAATTTTAACCTTAACCTCTAATGATGAAGATTTAAATAGATGCTCCAATAAGTAATCTATTTCATTTATCATTAGAGCAATTATTTAAAAATTCATATATGTATTTAGCAAAAAATAATATGAGAATTATATACAATATATAGCATTTTCTGATCAAATTAGGCTTTTTACACATCAATATAGTCTTTTAAAAAATCAGTTCGAATTAGTCTTTTTAAATTTCCAGTTAGTCTTTTTAAATTTCAAGTTAGTCTTTTTAAATTTCAAATTAGTCTTTTAAAAATAAAATTTCTATGTGTTTCAAACCTATTATTTAAGTACAAACAAATACTAAGTACAAACAATTATATTATTAATAAATTAAAATTTTACTAAGCGATAATATAATTTTAATGTATTTCTTCGCCAACAATAGAATAGCACCTGGCATTTTTAGCGTCATATTTAAAAAATAGTTTCGACAATATTGATCGCTCAATGTTGAAACACCTTGTGCAATTGCATTAACCAAGTTATGGTCTCTTGGTACACTTAACAGCTGCCGAAAAAAACATTTATCTTTTGGGGAAAAAAATTAAAAAATATCGTTAAGATTTTTGGGTGAATTTAAATGCTTCTTATTCATAAAATTTTAATTTGAACAAAATTTAAAAAAAATAATATTATTTGTGTCTACTTAAATAATAGGTTTAAAACACAGAAATTTTAATTTTAAAAGACTAATTCGAAGTGTTAAAAGACTAATTTTAAATGTAAAAAGACTAATTTGAAATTTTAAAAGACTAACTTGAAATTTATAAAGACTAATTTGATTTTTTAAAAGACTATCTTTATGTGTAAAAAGACTAATTTGACCGGAAAATGCTATATATAATATGAAAACTATATTTATATGTAATATGAAAATTATAAATAAATATAATATATACATATATATACGTGTATAATATAAAATATATATAATTTTAAAATTTAACTACAAAAATACAAAATACTAAATGCCTGAAAACTTCTGGTCACCGTAAAAACAGCAAAACAGCGGATCAAACTAGCAATAACACTTAAAATGAAATTTTTTTATAAATTATTTTATTACTAAACTCTATATCAAAAACTTCCTTTTTAATTTTCATTAAATTCAAATTAGAATTATGAAAAGCATTCAAATCTTTAAAACAATGTTATACGATAATACATAATATGTACGTAATATATTTTTTATACTTATGTATAGCAATAGTAAAATAAATATTCGCATACACGATATACGCACTTGACTATATTCTTCTATTGCTTTTTCCATTATTTTTTTTTAACAGACAATGTATAAAAAAATAAGCATTATGCTGTTAATTTTTTTTCAGGAAAAATATTATGTACTAGGGGCTACTGTTAAATAGTCCCTAACATTAAAGTAACAGAAGCAAAACAGTACAGAAACATATTTATAACATTTTTGCTGTAAAAAAATCCAATAAATCATTTCTCTCAGAGAAATTTTTTTTTTTTATTTTTGCTGACTTTACTATATAAATTTATTCTCGCCTATATACACACATAGAAGAAAATTTTCAATACAAAAAAAAAAATGAAATCGTCGTTCATGCATTTCTTTCAGAGATTTTTTTTTATTTTTGATTTACCATATAAATTATTCTCGCCTACTATATGCATATGCATAGAAGAAAATTCTCAACACAAAAAAAATATATAAAATCGTCGTTCATTTATGAAAAATAAATGTTTGTATACATAAATACATTTAATAAAAATGTTTATATTCAAATTTTTATTCTATAGAGGAAACATATATGCAGTGGGCTACTATTTTTTAGCCCAACCGCGGTATATTAGAAAACAATACATATAAAAAAAGTTGCAAAGCAAATTTAATGTATTTTTCGGACTAAGTCCGCAAGAATTTTTTCGTTTTCTTTTCCTTCATTTCTATTACATAATTACTTTATGAAAATACGTATATTTTATAGGGTAGACAGACCAAATATTGTACATAATATGAAAATACGTATATTTTATAGGGTAGGCAGAGCAAATATTGTACATACTATGAAAATATTGTTTTTATATGAAATTTTTTTTTTTTAATTTTTTTTATTTTGGAAGATATTTTGTGGAATTTAAATTAAGATTTCTTAGGGTGGGCTTAGCCCACCTAGCCCATTAGGACGAGCCGCTGCTGTTAGTTTTATAAGATGCTGTTAACAACTGAGCATATTGAAACAGTTACTAATTTTTTAGAAAAATATAAAGATTTGTTAGATGAGCATACTTTATCAAAATTAGAACATTTTGTTGTGAAATTAAATTCATTAATACAAAGCGGTGTTAATAAATCAAAATTTGGAGAACATTATAAAAGTTGTATCTGGTCAGACAATAACGCAAAATCTGGACCTGATACATGTAGCTGTGTTTCGATAACTTTTAGATATAAGGACACTTTAGATATTATAGAATATTTCAAAAACATGTATAGTACATTATTAACACAAATAGAAAATTTGAAATTATAAAAACATGATTCCATTTATACATCCGTTTACCATGATTATAGCAGGTCCGTCAGGATGTGGAAAGACAACTTTTTGCAATATAATTAAGAGTCATGAAGATTTAATTCAACCAAACATAACTAAAACAATTTGGTGTAACCCTGAATTTTCTGCTGTACCAAGAAATTTACCTTTTGAAAACATTGAATTTTTAAGTAATATACCAGAGCAAATAAATAATGAAAGTAACGACAATATTTTAATTATATTGGATGATTTAATGCTTGAGACATATAATAAACAAGTATGCGAATTATTTACAAAAAGTTCGCACCATAAAAACTTATCAATTATTTCATTAATACAAAATATTTTTCATCAGGGTAAATACTGCCGTGATATATCATTAAATGCTAAATATTTAGTGTTATTTAAGAATCCTCGCGACAAATCACAGATTTTACCTTTAGCACGACAATTTTTTCCAGAAAAAACACGCGAGTTTGTAAAAGTATATAATGAGGCTACTGCATATCCTCATGGTTATATTGTTTTGGATCGGACTCAAAACGTCAGTGAATTATACCGCATACGCAATAATATATTTGAAAAAGATTATTGCGTCTGTTACTGTACACCGAATGAATTAAATAATAAAATTTACTGTCAAAAATATGAAACGATTGACAAGAAACCATCATATATTACGACAGTTAAAAAATTCTAATAAAAAACTGCGTAATAGTATTTTAAAATCATGTGATGATGATGTTATAAAGACTTTGATCGAAATAGCAATTAATACTTTAAACGGAAATAATAAAATATCAAAAAATAATTTCACATTTTTAAAAACACAAAAAAAGCAATAAGATGTTTAATCAGTACTAAAAGTAGTTTAAAAGCAAAACGTCGATTACTTAATCAGAAAGGTGGCTTTTTACCTGTTTTAATCGGGACAGTACTATCAGGAATTATTGGAAAATTAATAGGGGATTATCAATCGTAAAATGAATAATATGCAGCGCATGATTGTTATACCTCCCGAAGTTTTTGTAAGATTTAAAAAATTAGTAGAAAATGAAAAGAACTTACATATTTTAAATCATAATATTGAAATTCTTTTAAATAATAAAAAGATAAATCCCACGCAAAAATGGTACTTGTTAAGACAGAATTTAATAAAGTATACTAATCAAAGACGAACAGGCTTGGCGATACCCCCTCAATTTAAAAGAAATAATGTTGATACAAAAAATACTGAAACTCAAACAAGATTTAAATTTGTCAAAAATCAGGAAACACAATATGAACCTAATATTAAACAGCAAGAAAATTCTGAAGGCAATGAAGTTTTTCACAACTTTGACCCAGTAAAAGAACAACAACAACAAATCTCGCAATATAGAGAACAGATTAGTGATAAAGATTTAGATATGGAATCTGATGATGACGAAGCTGCTGAAATTGCTTTGCAGAAGACATTACCTGAAGAGCATTTAACTAGACGATTGTCTTCTTCTAATTCCAATGTCAGAATGTTTAACACAAATACAGGTGGAATTATTACAGTAGCATTACCAGAAAAGTCTCCTACAAGACAACGTACAAATTCAAATAGTTCATTTTTTAACCAAAGTATTATGTCACCTATAAATACAAGACAACATGCACAAGCAAGTGGTTCATTGTTAAGAAAAAGTATTTTGTCGAGATATCCTAGAGAAAAAAATATTAAAAAAAGGAAACCAGCAACACCTGGCACTCCACCGCACACGCCCAAGCAATATAAACTACATGACACCCCTCCTCTCTGGGAAAACTACAAATAACTGATAGAAAGCTATAAATAAGCGTTAAAGGGTTAAATTTATCAATTACAATTATGAATTTACGAGATAATTTCTATATTACATTATTTAGTAATGATTCAGTTAATTTTTTTCCCGATAATACTCTTTCAACTTTTGAAAATAGAATACCAACAAATTTAGATTTAACTAAAGCCGATTGGCAAGTTGGTCTTTCGGAAATTTTTGTTAATGACTACCTACAAACTGATATATATGAAAAGGAAAAATCAGCTACTATTTTGTTGGGAGTACATGAAGTTTCAGTAGGTAGAAATAAACAACTTGTTAAAAAACTTCTGGGATATACATTTTACCATTAAGATAATGCAAAATTTATGCACGAATTTTTTACCTATACTTATCAACAACATAACACCATTAGGGAATTGTACACGTGCTGAAGTATTACAAGAATTTTATAATGAACTGTTAGTCACTTTATCGAACGATGAGACCTATAAGAGTGAATATAAACCTGTTTCGGAACCAAATAACCTAAAATTTATACGTATATCAAAAACTTTTAACGAAGAGAGTTTCTATTTAAAACCAGATGCTGAATATATACTATACCAGAATTAATAAAAGAGCTCTTCCAGCAAAAAAAAAAATTATTGAATACGAAAAAACAATACTAGACTTATTTGAACGTACGTTTAAACGAATAAAAGATGAAAAAAGCGGTATGTTACTAGTATATAGTGATATTATTCAGCCAGCAATTTTTGGTAATAATAATATACGAGCGTTGCGTGCAATAAATATTGATAACTGTAGAAGACAAAATAATATAGAATTTAAAAATATACAATACGTTCCATTGGAAAAGAAGATTTTTGAAAATATTGCCATTAATATTTCCGATCAGTATGGCAAAAAAATTGATTTTGTACCAAACTATTATCCGACAAAAATTGTATTACATTTTAAGAGATTTTAATAAAAAAAAGTATATAAATAAAAACAACACATAAGCTTTATCGTGAATACTTTAAATATTATTCATCACAAGCTGGTGGTAATATAAATGAAATAGGACCTCTTTTACAGGCATATCCGGCAATTCAGCGAGGGCGTGGTTTAGGTAATTTATTTGGAGGTTTATTTCGTTTTTTAAAACCGGCATTGGCTACTGGTTTTAATTTATTAAAAGACGAAGCATTCAAAACTGGCTCTCATATTTTATCTGATATAGCGTCAGGGTCAAATCCAAAAGAAGTGTTTGAAGAACAAGCTAAACAAGGTATAAAAAATTTAAGAACTTCAGCAGTGAACCAATTGCATTCAATGTATGGTAGTGGTAGAAAGAGAAAAAGAAGTAACAAAAAAATAATGCAAGTAAAAAGAAGACGTAAAACTATAAAAAGACGTGTAAAACCGAAACTATATTCAATCAGTAGAAATAGACGGAGAACAGGAAATAAAAAATCACGTGTTCTAGATATTTTTAATTAAAAATGGTTATTTATTTTATTTATTTATTTCTGTTTAATTCAAACAACTTACAATTTCTTTAATATACTATACAAATACATAACATTATAAAAAAAAAATATATATATAAATACAATACTTAATATCTAAGTTAAAATTTAATACTTAATATATATTATTAATTCTATACAAATAAAAATAGAATATTGTCAAGATTTAATTTAATTTTTAATTTAGTTTAATACAAATTATTAATTCTATAAAAGTATAGATATAATATTAAATATTACCAAATAATAAATGGATTAATTAATTAACTTCAATTAACTACAGTCTCCATTTGAGCAGACTACTTAAATATTACATACTAACTATTAAATACTAAATAGTATTAAAAGAATAATAATACTAGTAATAATGGTTAATAGATTATATAACAATCAATTACCTATAATTAGCTTTTTTAAGTTATTTTTTGAAGTTGATATTCTAATTTGATTTTGAAATTTATTGCCTAAAATTTGCATCCGGTTAATGGGTTCAAATTTACCATATGTAGTCCTATGGAAAGCTATTCTGAATAAATTTGGAGATCTAGATCGATAATTTTTCGTAAATTCTATTTTATTTAAAATGAATGATGAATCAATTTGCAAGTTTATAACTTCAGTTAAGAAAATAACATCAGCCAATTCACGTCTTTTTTCTAATGAAGCCAAATGTATTAAATTCAGCCTATCTAAATATGGCGGTAATATTAATGGATTCAGCCACTGAAATTGACGTAAAACATACCTAATGAAATTTCTTTGTATTGACTCTATTCGACGTACATGAATATCAAAATATGGGTTCCATACTTGGCTAGCATATTCCAAATTAGGACGAACAAGACATGTAAATAACGATTTTAGTATATAAGGATCACAAAATTCTTTTGACCATCGTTTTATAAAACCTAACATTGAATTTGCTTTATTAATGATGTAATTGTAGTGTAGTGCAATTTAAAGTTTAATTTTGAATCAAAATAAACACCTAAATCTTTAAAAACTTCTACTCTTGATACAGTTTCTTCATTAAGTTTATATGAAAAGTGATTAGGCGAATGTTGACGCGAAAACGTCATAATTGCGCACTTATCCACATTTAATTTTAGAAAATTCAAACTACACCATATTGCAAAACGATCTAAATCATATTGAAGCAAATGTGAATCGTTCAAAGAGGCAATCTTTTTATAAATTTTCATATCATCAGCGTAGATATTTATATCGCTATTTTTAATTATGGAGACTACATCATTTATCGATATGATAAATAATAATGGTCCAAGGTGACTACCTTGAGGCACACCAGAATTAGCTTCAAAAAATGATGATATTGCTGTTCTAAATAAAATACTATAGGTTCTATTTGATAAATAAGATTTAATCCAATTAATGAAGTAAACTGGAAATCCTAATTTCTTTAGTTTAAATAAAATAATGCTATGAGGTAGTAGATCAAATGCTTTACTGAGTTCACTATATAAAACATCCGTTTGAAACCCTGCTTCCATATTATTAATAATATTCGAAGTTGATTCAATCAAATTAGTTACCGTCGATCTGTGTTTCATGAATCCATGCTGATTAGGCACTAAAAAATTTACGCAGTGTTCATAAATAGAATCATAAACCATTAGTTCGAATAATTTCGGTATACTTGACAATTTAGCTATAGGACGATAGTTAGTTACTTCCATTTTAGAGCCCTTCTTATGGATTGGTCTTATATACGATTTTTTCCAAAAATCAGGAAATATACCCGTTGATAGAGAGCGTTTAAATAAAATAGATAATGGTAACTTTAATGAGCCAGAGCATTTTTTTAGAATAATTTCCGGTATACCATCCGGTCCAGCTGACGAATTATCCCCAAGCTTATCCAAGTATGACTTAATTAAAGAGTCATCAAAACTAGTAGTTAAGCAAAGCGGGTTCTACTCCAGCTTTTAACAAACCCTTCGTTTTGTTGTTTAGTTGGTTTGTGTATGTGATGGTTTGTTTCCTTGGTGTATTGGATGGTTTGTGTTCGTGATGTGTCTGTGGTTTGTGTCCGTAATGTGTATTGGATTTTGTGTCTGTGGTTTTTGTGTTCATAACATTTTTGTGTTAGATAATTTTTAAATCAGATACTTTCTTGGTTTCTAGCATTTTATGGCCAATGCTGATACGATGATATCGTTTGAAGATCTTCAAACAATTGCTGAATTTGATCTTGATTGTGAATCATCATCTTCATTAGATAAGATAAATAAGTTTTTATATGAATATAATAATTTTTTACTTGAGGAACATAAAGAAAAATTTAAAAATTATCGAAAGTTATTGATGAAATTATATAATGATGATGAAATAATACTGTCAATACATGGATATCACTTCTCAAGCTGTTTGTGGTCTTCTGATAATGCTACATCCGGTTCTGATACTTGTCTCTGTATTGATTTAAAGTTCTATGAGGGGGAATGTTTAAAGCTTATGAAATTATATTTGAGATTATCTTCTAGAAAAAATAATTATAATTAGTCATTTTTGATCATTTAACAAAGCAATGGGGGATCAATATATAAAAGATTTTTTGGAAAAATACAATACTATTCTTCTAAGTGAACACCAAGATTTAATCATTGATTTTTATATAAGATTTCCAAATAACACAAACAAATGTGAGCAAATAAAATGTGAATGTACACATACATGTGCATGTGTTATTGAATATTTAAGACAGTGTCAAATTATGAAATTAATGGCTTACTATAAATATCTAGATAAATCCATATAAATTAATAAATAGTAACAAATTAATAGAGCCACAGTGAAGATGTTTTGGTGTGAAAATATCCGTCATGGTCATAGATATTGTGTCTGCTGTAGAAAATGGAAATCATTCAAAATAGTATATATTAAATATTTGGGTTCTATAGTAGAGATTTGGGTAACACCTGAAAATGGTGAAAGGGTTTTATTATTATTTATAAGAAATGGTGAAGCGTTACCAGCATATCTTAACTGGGATGTTAAATTTCTTGAATGGCAGCATGTGAAAATCGAAGTTATGGGTGGGGACATAGGAATCGTTGGTGAAATAACTAATACACCTAGGAAATATGAAAACAAAATAAATAAGTTTCCAATGGATTGTCCATTCATATTGGGAGAAGATTGGGAGCAGATTGCAAAGAACAAATCAGAAAAAGAAATAGAATCATTATCTCTTACTACATCTGTATATAGGAGAATAGAAGAAATTGAACCTAATAAAAATTTTGAATTGCAAGATAGACTTACTAAAGTATTTGAATATTTAGAGAGTGTAAAAAAATCTTATGAATATGATGGAGAATATTCACTGAAACCGCAAATTATTGGTTTAATAGATAAATTAAATACAATTCAAATAATTTACAATAAAAATGTAAACAATTCTACTGTAGAAGATGATGTTTTACGTTTATTAATATTAGTGGAAGATTACAAAGATGTTTATCAAGAGTACTTACAAAAACAACGATTGTAATAATAATATTACTTAAACAATGATCTAGGAAAAACAAAAAATATTTCATTCTGCAGATAAACCTTGAAGAGTTAACTTGAATTCAATCAATTAAATATGAAGAAGTTTTCACCTATCACTATTTTCAGCTTACTATTTATTAGAATTTATGCGGCTCCTGTTATTGCTCCTACTATTGCATTAACTGATGAAAATAATGGAAATGCTACATTTAATGTTATACTTGCTAGTAATGAATTAATTCAAGTAACCCTATCAATAAAACTAATGAAACATGTAAACCCCCCCGATGAATTACTTGATATAATAACATCATCAATCAAACCAACAACAACAACAGCATCAAATGAGCAAACATTACAATCAGAAGAATCAGATAAAAAATATGTTACCGTTGAAGAAGCGATTGAAGGATTTAGACGTGATTTAATTAAAAAAGAAAAAGAAATTGCTGGTTTTATCGAAAGTGAAAATATATTCTATCGTCATTTTCAATTGGAGCATAGTGATGAAGAAAAAATCAAAATACGATGTTCATATGACAGCAATTTTAAAAAACGAACGTTGAAAATAAATTGCCTTGAATATATGGAAATTGAAAGTCAAAGAATTTTGAGTAATGGTGAAATGGAAAAGTTTACAAATTATGATACATCCTATAGATCAGAATTGGTGATAATCGATGTGAATAAATTGAAACAAACATATTACATGGAAATATCTTAAACATGTATATTATTGTTTAAACATAATAATAATTATTAATATGAGTCAGAAGATGTGGAATTATGATTAGAGTTTTCGAACGTATTTCTTAAATTATGGTTATTGTTTGTATTCAACCATGGCTCAATGAGTGAGTTCATTCAAATTATAATATATAAAATTTATTTCAAAATATAGGCAGCTAGGCTCCGGTTCAACACTCTACCGGGGCCATGGTTGATTTTTTTTTAAATTTATATATTAATTAAAACTATTATTTGAAATTGTGAAATAATCTAATTTTATTGAATAAAAGAAAATATGTTTTTATTTTAGAATTTCTGTTTTATTTATCCATGAGTTATGTTGACTTGAAAAACCAAGCCATTTTACAAATACTTTATCTTTGTTTGTTTTTAAAATTTTTTCAATCAGATACATATTATTATGTTTTACTTTATTTAGTTCTAATTCATAGAATCCTCCTTGAATAGGTTGACCTTGATAATCTTCAAGTAAGTATGTTATGGGATAGGTATTTTGAATTTTACATATTTTAAAAATTTCTGTTGTCCAATTTGGTGTGTAACCTTTTTCAAAAACATGCTTGTATTTACTTATGCGAACATTATCACCAATTTTATATTTGCCTGCTGTAAATTGTTTTATATGTGAATACACAGTTGAAAGTAAATATTTAGAATTTTCTTTTGTAACATCATATGGTCGCATTTTTATTGTTCTATGTTTTTTATGATTATATTCATTAATTAGTTCTTTTAATATATGAATCCATTTATAAGAGCCATTCAAACTAAAGTTTTTCCACATCATATTTTTCAAAGTCCTATTAAAACGTTCAACTATTGATGCTTTTAATGAACTGTATGTAGAATAATGATTAATGTGATTTTTTTGCATTAAATCTTGAAATATTTTTGTTTGAATATTTTTGGGTTTTCTTCCAGCTTTGAATATTGTATTCATTGCTTTAGTCACCTCTTTAGCAGTTTTGTTTTTAATTGGAATTGCCCAAGCAAATTTTGAAAATGTATCAATTACTGTTAAAAGATATCGATGGTTTTTATTAGATTTCGCATATACACTCATTTCAACTAAATCAGCTTGCCAATGGTCATCAAAACCTTTAATAATAACACGTCGTCTGTGAAAATTTTTTCGAGCTGGTCTATGTAATTCGTTAACAACATCATTCTTACTCATTTTGATGTAAAATGATTACTATACTATTATTTTTTTTATATATATTTTGATGAACTTCACTCATACTTTGGTTCAGTATTAATTTTAAAAGGTTTAGTAATAATTGTATTGTTTTCATCAGTCTTTTTCGCATCTGATATTGTTTTTATATGATTAAATACAAAAGTTTCAAATGTTTCATATTTTTCTAGCAAAGCTTTTTGTTCTTTTTGTAAAACATCTAATACAAGCTTAACCTTTTTTTCAATTATATCATCAATATAGCCTTTTGTTGCAGCATCATTTTTGCGAGCTGGTTGGTGAAGGTTAACAATTCGTTTATTTTGTACGTCATAGTCATTTTTCTCATCCAATATAAATCCAATTCCATAAGGTCCTGTGGGCCCCATAGGTCCAACTGGTCCAATTTGTCCTTCAGGTCCAATAGGTCCTACTGGCCCAGCAGGTCCTACTAGTCCTCGTAAAGGTTTTCTGACTGGTTGACCGGTACGACCAAACTTATCAATAGGCATATTTACAAATGATGTGATTTCTCTAAAATATCTTCTTTTTATTGTATAATATTAGCCTCTCTCAACTCTTCCAAAATACAAATAATTTCATTATTATGATTATTAAGACCAGCTTTTTGAGAACCTACTAACAACTGCAATCTATCAACTAGCTCATTTGGATCATCCCAGTAAACATAATCAAGCTTTCTTTTAGAAACTTTCATCATAAGACCCTTACCTAATGTTGTTTTTGTTGATGATGATGACGATGTCTTTCGAGTATTATACTGATGTGGAAATAATTTTTTAATTATAGAATTATATTTATTACCACTATTTCCTCGGATTTGTTGATTTGAATCAAATTTGCGTCTATGTGCATTGGTTTCTATTAATATTTTTTTATATGTGTTTAAGTCTCCATCAGTATATTTAGTTGAATCTGGATTTTTCATAAATATTAACTCTTGCAATCCAATTGTGCTTTTATATGAACTTTTATCAATAATTATTTCATTTTGGTTTACTTCTATTTCTTTATTACCAATTTTCCATTCAGCAGAACTTTGATCAAAATATGGACCAAAAGTTGTATCAAAAATTTTCGGTATAGAAGTAGTAGATTCAAATATTTTAGTATATTTTGATATAGTATTAGGTTTCTCAATTAAATGTTTTGTAGATGTTGGGGTTAATAAATATTTTGGTGAAAATTTTTTAGGAGTAGATGTATGAAATAAAGTATTTGATCCATCTACTATCATCATCATCATCATCAGAATCAGTTTTGTTTGATTGTTTTATACTAGAAACATCATCATAAAATCTTGATAGCTTCTCTTTTTTAATTGCACCAATTGATTTTTCTTGTTTTATTTCAGGATAAATTGATTTTTGTTCAATTGCTTTTGCAACGTTTTTTAGTGGCAATGTAATTGGTTTAAAATGTTCTTCTAATACATGTTCTGCATCCATCTGGCCAGTTTTTAAAGCTCGATATTTTCTTTTTACTGCTTTACTAGTCTTAATAATATCTTTTATAATTTTCTCATTCATATTCAATTAATCTGTTTAGTTGTTGAGCTGTTAATCTGTTTAGCTGTTAAGCTGTTTAGCTGTTGAACTGTTCTGATTATATATGTTATGATTAATCTATATAACAAAATTCATCAAACCCTCTACGATAACAACCATTTTGTTTTTCACTATCCCTATCTATAACTAAAAAACCATATTTTTTTTCCCAACAATTAAGACACATTTCATGAAATTGTACGAATGTCATATCATTGCTGACATGATCTGTATAAATATGTCTTAGATTCATATCATCCTGCTTAAAAATTATTAAAAAGTTTGCATTATCTCGTATGAGATGTTTTGGAATATGGGTATATGATTGACATAAGTAAAAACTATCAATATTATTGTGACGACCCATACAAAAATATTTCCGAATATTATTTTGTCTATCACATGCGACATCATCAAAAATAAATATAGAATGTGATTTTGCTTCTTCAGGTGGAATTATATCACTGTTATTAGAATAAGTATAGTATCCGAGTTCTGGAATAGTTGCCATAACTTGATTAAGAAACTCATATTTTGGTTGGTGTAGAGACTTAGAATATATGTAAATATTTTCAAACTTCAATCCATTGGGTTGTTCTAATAAGCTTAATATGACATTTGTTTTTCCACAATTAGATGGACCCACTATTAGTCCTCGTATACTATTTGGTAATAGTTCACCATGTTTTTTTGTTTTACAGCAGTTTCCTTTTATTTTTATATCTAAATTATTTACAGGTAAAGATTTGTGTTGTTTAATGAATTTCATCTTGACTACTGATAAATTTTCATAAGTTTTAAATTTATATATTGAAATATTAAAACAAAACATTAATCATTCATAATAAGTTAATCTATCCATAATGATTGATTATAATAAAATTAATATCAGTCAAGAAAAAGCTGTTAAAGGAAAAGGTCTTCTAAATAAAATTATAAATAAGTTGCCATTTGAATTACATTTACCCGGTGGTTATCAATATTGTGGACCTGGTACAAAATTACAAAAAAGATTAGACAGAGGTGATCCTGGTATAAACCCATTAGATGCAGCTTGTAAAGAGCATGATATAGAATATTCTAAATTTAAAAATATCAAAGATCGACACATTGCCGATAAAGATTTAGCAGAAAAAGCTTGGAAACGTGTGCTTGCTAAAGATTCTAATTTCTTAGAACGAACGAGCGCTTTATTAGTAACAAACACCATGAAAGCTAAAATTAAATTAGGAATGGGTGTAAAAAAACATATGAAATTTAATAAAACTAAAAAAACTGTAAAGTTATTTCAAAAAGCTGTAAAAGATGCTAAAAATGCTATAAAATTACAAAAACCTAGTAACAATAACGATGCTATAAAATGTGATTAAGCGACGAAGAGTTATATCACCTAGAATTATTTCAGTACCTAAAACTGGTGGAGTCATACCATTTCTAGTACCTCTTTTTTCAGGATTATCAGCTGTTGGAGCATTGTCTGGTGGTGTAACTGGTATAGTTAAAGCGATAAAGGATGTAAAGAATGCTAAAAATGAATTAATTGAGAATAAACGTCATAATCAAACAATGGAAAGTATAGCTATGGGTAAAGGTTTATATCTCAAACCATACAAAATAGGTTTAGGGCTGTATTTGAATCCAAAACCAAAAAACTAATAGAAATCCTACCCAAGAGAGCCTTAAGCGAAATTGATTTACATAATTATGCTAAATTTATACCACATTTTCGTGGAGTGTTTATGTGTGATAGTTTACCTATAAAAGCACTAAATAAAGAGAGCTGTATTGTTAATTTGGATAATTCATCAGGTTCTGGTACTCATTGGGTAGCATACAATAAAAATAAAAATAATGTAACATATTTTGATAGCTTTGGAAACTTGCAGCCACCTATTGAATTAATTAAATATTTAGGTTATAATTTGCAGTATAACTACAACTCTTACCAAAACTATAATACAATAATATGTGGCCATCTATGTTTAGCTTTCTTAAACCAACTGTTAAAATAATGAATAAAAAGAACTGTTTAAAATAAATTAGTTCATTGTTTCTTTACTAATAATGTCATTCACATTAACATTTACTGGTAATGAATCCATATTAACTACAGATTATTTTCCACCTTTAGAATTAGGTGATGATTATGTTTGTGGTCTTGTTGAATTAGTTACTTATAATTCTATACCAAATATTGACATTCACAACAATATATTTCAAATAGATGATAAAATAATTGAATTTCCTATAGGCTCATATGAAATTGATGATATAGATTCATATTTACAAAGTGCTGTTGATTTATTATATGATGGTGCTGAATATATTCAACTAATCGCTAACAATAACACAATGAAATGTCAAATAATGAGTTCTAAATATATTTATTTTGATACTTGAAATTCATTGGGAAAGCTTCTTGGTTTCAGTAAACGAAAATTGATTCCTAATGAATGGCATTTTTCGGATCTACCAGTAAATATATCAAATGTCAACACTATACATGTTCAGTGTAATATAATACAGGGATCATATATGAATAATAAGCAAGTGCATATATTACATGAATTTTGTCCAGAAGTTAGTCCAGGTTATAAAATAAATGAAGTTCCTAGAAAAGTGATCTATTTACCATTGAATACTGACCGAATAAGTTCTATCACATTAAGGCTAGTTGACCAAGACAATAACTTAATAAATTTTAGAGGGGAAACTTTAACTATTCGACTTCACTTAAAACGTTGAAATGCTTGTGTATAATTTAAATAAATATCAGCAAAAAAGTAAAATAAATATCAATACATCAAAAGGAGTGAACCGGTTAAGACCTAAAAGTGGCGGACAGCTTAAAAAACTTTTAACACCAGCTAATAAATTTTTTTTAAAGTCTCTTGGATTAAAATTAAAATGAATGAAATATTAGATATTTCTCAAAATATTAACTATGATGAAAGTATTTCAAAAATTGAATATCATAGCTATTCACCATTTCAACAATCTTTTAAAAACTGTGATATCATTCAAATATTAATACAGCATCAGAATCTCAATGTATTACCGTGTGAAAGTTATATATATATAGAAGGAGCACTTACAACAGAGGCTGGTTTACTTTCAACTACTGCTTGTTTAGCCAATAACACTATTGCACATCTATTTGATGATATTCGTTATGAATTAAATGGTGTAGAAATTGATACTACTCGTAGACTAGGCTTTTCATCTACACTGAAAAATTATATTTCTTTTAATAAAAATGAAAGTATAAAAGCAAATAACGCCGCTTGGAATATTGAAAAAGATTTAAATTTATATAAAGGATTTTTTAATTTTTGCGTACCGTTAAAACTCTTATTAGGATTTGCTGAAGATTATAAGAAAATAATAATTAATGCTAAACATGAGCTTATTCTAACCAGATCAAAAGATGATAGTAATGCAATTATTAATACAAATGAAAATGAAAAAGTCAAAATTGATATTTTTAAAATCCAGTGGAAAATTCCACACATAATCGTTACGGATAGTATAAAACTTTCACAATTAAAATTTATAGATAAAAATAAACCAATAAAAATGAGCTTTCGCAGTTGGGATATGTATGAATACCCAATATTACCACAAACAACAAGTCATATATGGACTGTAAAAACAACAAATCAAATAGAAAAACCACGCTATATAATTTTTGCATTACAAACGGATAAACGAGGTCTATTTACAAAAGATGCCAACACCTTTAATCATTGCAATATAACAAATTTTAAAATATTTTTAAATTCAGATGTATTTCCATATGAACATTTAAATCTCAACTTTGAAAAAGGTTATTATAGCATCTTATATGATATGTATGCTAAGTTTCAGCAGTCGTATTATAATAGAACAGGTCAACCATTACTATCTAGTAATGACTTTCTAGATAAAGGATCTATCATTGTTATTGATTGTTCTTATCAAAATGAAGTAATAAAAGCAGGACCTGTGGATGTTAGAATTGAGTTTAAAGCTTCAAAAAATATACCACAGAAAACAACAGCATTTTGCTTATTACTGCATGATAGAATAGTTGAATACAATCCATTGACCAGCGAAGTTAAAAAATTAACATAAATGAGTATAATTGTTGACTTACAAGGTTTTCGTATTGAATGAAATAAATTTTCACTGAAAGAAATTGTTGTATTAATTAATGAAGAACCATTTTATTGTGAAAAGCGAATTTTAGTTTAATAAATTTAAATATTAATACTTGTCACCAACACATTACAACACAATCCTGTTCTTTACAAAATATTTATCTGTTAAAAGAATTTTTGAAATATCAATAAAACAATATTTCTACATTTTATTATTATAGTGTTTTTATTCAATATTATTTATTCTAAAATGTCCCCATGGTAAAGTATCTGTCGATTGATTTATAGGACATTTTTTATCGTCATTAAAACTTAAAGCTATTTTCTTTTGACTTATGGTGTATAAATTATGTGCTTCAGAAGCTTTTCTACATTGTCTTCTACTTATTGAACAATTATTTTGTAAACAGTTTAAATAATCATTAAAATCTATTGTCTGCTGTAAAACTGACTTTTTTAAACCCTTAGCTTTCTTAAAAACATCAATATTATTAATTCTAATACTATACATTTTTGACTTTAATCAAAGAATATATAAATACTTCGTATATAAGAAGTTTCAACGCTATACAAAACGAAAATTCGGTAAAATATAAATAAACTACCAACATCAGTACATCGAAATTATGTATATACAGATTTTTTTGTCTTCTTTAAATTTTTGAGAAATATGAAATTCTTTTGCTCACTCAGTGAGATCGTTTTTTATTCTCTATCTATAACTATATGATATGATAAATTCTTATTTTGCATTTGCTTGGTAATATCGTTATTGCGAGGGGCTGAAGAAAACAATTTTTATTTCTGAAATTTAAATATGTATACGGTATTTATTTATATTTTATTTTCTAAATTTGCGATTGCGCTCGTGTTTTAAACAAAATTATTTTATGTATATTACAAAACGAAAAACGGAACCAAAATTATACAAAACCAAAATTTGAAAAACGGAAAATCCAAAATTTGTTAATATATAAATAAATGACCAACATCAGTATGTAAACTGCATCATAAAAATAAATTTACAGTATTTCACAGCAGCCAACGTGGCGCCCGCCATAGACACTTGTTAAAAATTCTCTAGTTGTTTTTCCTTTCTTCTTTCTAACTCCTTATTTTTGTAATAAGAATGTACAATTATTTAAATTTTACTAATGCAATAATTTTAATTCTATTTTGAATTTTGTTAAGCAAAGTTTATTTTACTTAGTTTTGTTTTGATTATGAATTTGGTAATAGAAAAAAAAAACTTTTCAGGGCTAAAATTGTACATATAACAAATTGTGAAAAAACCAAAGAGCTTTCCAAAAATTTTTTTTTTTTTAGATTTCCTAAAAATAATGATATACTTTTAGAAAAATGGAAAGAAAATTGCAAGATAAAAATTCAAAAAAAAATCATTTCCAACAATTTTTTCGTATACTGCGATTAATAATTATGCATTTTTTAATGCTGCTAAGAAAAGGCGAGTCCTTAAATGTTGCATTGAACAATGTTGTACTATAAATAGTCAAAATAATCGATTGTTTAGTTTTCCAACTAACAAAATAACTTTTAATGAATAATAGATCAAAGCTTATTTTGTTAATAGTGATTTTAATATAAAAAATAAGCATAAATTAATTTTGTTTAAAACACGAGCAATTGCAAATTTAGAAAATAAAATATAAATACCGTACATATATATGTATAAATTTAAGAAATAAAAATTGTTTTCTTCAGCCCCTCGCAATAACCATATTACCAAGCAAATGCAAAATAAGAATTTATCATATAGTTATAGTTATAGATAGAGAATAAAAAACGATCTCCCTGAGTGAGCAGAAGGATTTCATATTTCTCAAAAATTTAAAGAAGACAAAAAAATCTGTATACATAATTTCGATGTACTGATGTTGGTAGTTTATTTTTTATAATTTTTAGTAGTTTTAATTTCGTTGAAATATCTTATAAAAATTGTATTATCTTTGCTTTAATCCAATAAACTCAGTCATTATTTCACCATTGTTCTCATCCTTCATTAAACCAGGAATTTTTTTATTTGCTTGAGGTATATTGTATCTGTTGTTATAAGGATAGTCACTGGTGTCAAAATATTTAATATCTGTTTTGATTATATCATAAATATCATAACATTTAATTTCATATATTAATGAATCAGTATCAGTATACAACAGCTTAATGTTATTAGTCATTTTATTTTTAATATACTGATAATGAAAATCATATAATTTGTTCTTAGAAATATCTAAAATTGCCATTCCTATATAAATTGGCTTATTCATTACTACTTGTGTTTTTAGCATTTCAATTGCAACCAAATTTTCATCAAAAATTGTTCTGCTATGAAAATTTGGTTTAGCTATCATCACTTTAGCTCCATATCTACCATTCCATTTTGTAACTAATTTAATAATGCTATGTTTTCGCACATTTTCAATAGTTTTTCCAAAAACTGCATTATTCATTAATTTAAATAAGTTTTTTTCATGATCGTTTTTTGCAACCGTTCTCATTGATGTATTAAGCTCTATGTATGGTTTTATCCATGGTTTTTGTTGAAATTGTAGTATACGATGAATTTTGTTTAGAAGTAATCCATTTCTTAAACATTGTTGCAATGATAAATAATGTATAACATAACGTTTTTTTGGCAACAATGTTGTTAATAATTTTTTTGTTTTACCACCTGGTGGAATATCATGTGATGGGCAAAATGGTAGATCACTGTGATAGTCATGAATTTCTTCAGGATAATCAAGGTTTACTTCTAAAATATAGCCAATTTCTGAATCACTTCTAATCAAAGATAAATCAAATTTTTTAATATTGCATTCATTTAACCATTTAAAATTACATATTGGCAAATGTTGTGACATAGCCCAACCATATAAGTTGTTAATATCAAAATACATTAAATATTTTGAATCCTGTTTAGCATCATAGTTTTCCATGTATTTATTATTGGCTTTGCTGTATTTATTAGAGCATTGGCTTACACCTCCTCTTATACCTCGTTCAATAAACAGCAGCATGTCAATATCAGTTAATAACTCCAATTTAATTTTAGTATATTTTAACATGGCATCCCACGTAAAACCAGGTAAAGTGTAATAATTTGCAGGATCTAAACTGTAAGTTTTCATACAACATTTACGAAAGTTTTCGAACACATCTGCCAATAATAAAACATCAGTTTTAAGGTACAAATCTGAATATTCTGCAATATTTTTAATATTAAATCGATCCCATACATTTTTTGCATGAATATAGTCTTCTTCTGATATTTCTCGATCGTTTAATTTACTGTAAAATTGTTCTTTTGCTGGCAATTTGGAATAAGACATTTTCTCCCATGAATCAATAAAATCGTATGGAAAAACCCCTTTTCTTATCAATAAAGTGAATTTATCATTATTTAGATTTGACCATTCCTTTTTTGTTGTAATAAGATCTTCTTTGGGAAGATAAGATACCAGTTTATCCAATGATGTTGCCAGAAAATGATAAGAATCAATAAATTTGAATTTAATATTACTTCCATTAATATTTTTTGTAAATGATATATATTTTTCCTTGGTTATCGGTAAAAGATTTACTGATCCTTCAAATGTATTGGCTATTGCAGATATGATAAAATGTGCGTCATAACCTGATAAATTATGAAATATTACCGGTATACTACGAGAACATATATAATTGATGTTACAAGTACTATGTGCTGCTCCTCGAAATTTTCCTGTTAAATGACAATGATCTTTAACCTTTACATCATCTACCGAGAAAATCTCATCGCATATATGACATAAGGATGCATTATCATATTCTGCTTCTTCTAATGAATTTAATGATATCATTGGTTTAATATCATTATATATATTTTCAATGTCTTCACCAATTTTTTGTAATTCCTTGGCAAACCATATATGACAATCTTTTCCATGGTTTGATTTGTAATAGGACTTGTTGTCATTATATGCACATTTAAAATAATAGCCAATACTATAGGCTTTATGCTGTTGATACTTATACGTATTCAATCCACCATCATTCTGAAGAGGCAATAATATTGATTCCAAATCAGCGTATATACAAAATGGAACTTCCAGTTTATAGTGGTAGTTTTTAAAATAAACCCATTTTTTTTCATCAGTTGGTAAAATAATACGACAATTATTTTTCTCCTCACAATCAATTGTATGTGTTTTTAATAAATTATCATTTTTAAAATAATGGAGACATCTATCACAAATAATCTTCTTACAGTTGTTTTTAGAAAGTGTTGAACTTACTAACCGAGATAGGTTCTTAATCCAACAATAATGGTATTTGTTATCCTCATCTTCATCAATATCCTCATTATCAACATCATCATCATTATTATCATCATCATCATCATATTCATTATATTTATATTCATCTTGGAACATCAATAAATTGACATGCTTCTCATGTTTGTGTTTTGTTAAGCGCAGTGGAATTGTGAAAAAATGATTTTTCTTTTTTTCTAATATAAATACATTTATTGAAATTTTATTATTTGCTTCAAATTTTGTAATATTTTTAATAGAGACTGGAAATTTTATACCATCCAGATTTAAAACTGATGAATAATGAGCATAACTATTCACTCTTTCAGAATGTATATTTGAAGGATAAAGTGCTGACACAACTGCCCATGCAAAACATTTGTTATCAATGTTTTCAATATTAATGCATCCTTTCTTAGAACTTATTTCTTTTGGAAGTAGTATGTAAGTTGATCCAGAAAACCGTTCATTTTTATTAATATTTATAACCAAATTGACCACTTTGTGTAAACTCCATCCACTATCCCGCTCTTGAAAATCTTGGAGTTTACTTATAAGTGGTTCTCTTATATTTTCAATAAAATATTGTCTTACATCATCTTCTCTCTCCAATATTTTATTTTTGGTATTAAAATGTTTTATCTCATTTAATATATCATCATTTTTTTTTATAACAAACTCGGCATTAAGTATTGCATTCATTTTAATTGTAGTATGTTTTTTTTAAACTTTCTACAATTTTTTGCTCAAAAATAGGAATGGCTGCTTCAAGAAAATGTTCAATATCTTTATATCCTAAATTTGTGATGACACCAGTTTTAATTCTACCAGAAAATACAGATTCTATATCGCTCCAAGTAATATAATTTACATTTACACCAGATCCATGATGTAATTTAAATTTTAAATTTTCGCAATCACTTTTACTTTTTACAATTTTACCTTCAAGTTTTTGCTTATTGCTAATAGATGTTGTTTTCATCAAAGAGTTTTGTAATGAACTTATATTTTCATTACAAAATTTTATATTTTGCAAGATGGTATTATCATTTATCTGAAACATATATATAAAATATAATATATAAGAGTATATAAAGGTATAAATAAAAACATTGTAAGAACTTTTTTTTTTGTTTTATATTTTATTTTATTTTTTCAAAATTTCATACAATTATTTAATTTTAAATTCATACATTTCTTTTTCTTTTTCTGCTTGATTTATCTGAGACTTCATCACCGGCATACACTTCTCTGAACACCTCCACAACATCATCATCGTCTAAATGTTCTTCCTCTTCCACGATATCATCATTATCATAGTCATAACCTTCCTCAGTTATGTTGATAAATTTTAAATTAGCAGAGTTTCCGAATTTCGACATACAAACAATGCCGAAATTTCCTTTGTTTAATTTATCCAAATCCTCGTCGGTCATGGATTTATATTGTGATGGGAGGAAAATTCTAAATGCTGGAAAATCAGCAATTATCCGTACTCCAAATTTGGTGTCAATTCGCTTCACGAATTTTATTCTATTGATCTGATTTATTTTTAAATCAGATACTTTCTTGGTTTCTAGCATTTTATGGCCAATGCTATTGAGTTTCTTCAAAAAATCTGCCATCTTATTAGAATTACTTCTTGTTGAATAATGATTATTATATTTAAAAAACATGAACTTTTATAGTCTGTCTTATCAAAAATTAAATTAATATTTCACACGCAAATTTAATAATTTAATTTTTTCCAAAATATTGTGGTTTAGATAATCATTCATATTTTAAAACCACATCCCCTATAATCTCAATTCAATTTGTTTACAATAATAAGCATTTTCTTCCATGGATACTTTAAAAACTTTAAGTCATAAATATTTTAATTAGAATTTTATACCATGGAATCCCCTACAATGTATATTTTTATACCATGGAATCCCCTACAACAGAACATTCAGTTATCATAATTTTTTAATATTTTCCAAAAAAATTATGCTTTTGCCTGCACTCTGTATATATGTGTAGCGATCACGCTACAAAATAAGAAAGTATTGATTGTGTGGGTGTTAGAATAGCAATATTGTCGGATGATTTTGTGTTGCAAAAATTTAATAAACGATATTATTAATTTTTACTAATCAGCCTAGAAACAGAACATTCAGTCATCATAATTTTTTAATATTTTCCAAAAAAATTATGGTTTTGCCTGCACTCTGTATATATGTGTAGCGATCACGCTACAAAATAAGAAAGTATTGATTGTGTGGGTGTTAGAATAGCAATATTGTCGGATGATTTTGTGTTGCAAAAATTTAATAAACGATATTATTAATTTTTACTAATCAGCCTAGAAACAGAACATTCAGTCATCATAATTTTTTAATATTTTCCAAAAAAATTATGGTTTTGCCTGCACTCTGTATATATGTGTAGCGATCACGCTACAAAATAAGAAAGTATTGATTGTGTGGGTGTTAGAATAGCAATATTGTCGGATGATTTTGTGTTGCAAAAATTTAATAAACGATATTATTAATTTTTACTAATCAGCCTAGAAACAGAACATTCAGTCATCATAATTTTTTAATATTTTCCAAAAAAATTATGGTTTTGCCTGCACTCTGTATATATGTGTAGCGATCACGCTACAAAATAAGAAAGTATTGATTGTGTGGGTGTTAGAATAGCAATATTGTCGGATGATTTTGTGTTGCAAAAATTTAATAAACGATATTATTAATTTTTACTAATCAGCCTAGAAACAGAACATTCAGTCATCATAATTTTTTAATATTTTCCAAAAAAATTATGGTTTTGCCTGCACTCTGTATATATGTGTAGCGATCACGCTACAAAATAAGAAAGTATTGATTGTGTGGGTGTTAGAATAGCAATATTGTCGGATGATTTTGTGTTGCAAAAATTTAATAAACGATATTATTAATTTTTACTAATCAGCCTAGAAACAGAACATTCAGTCATCATAATTTTTTAATATTTTCCAAAAAAATTATGGTTTTGCCTGCACTCTGTATATATGTGTAGCGATCACGCTACAAAATAAGAAAGTATTGATTGTGTGGGTGTTAGAATAGCAATATTGTCGGATGATTTTGTGTTGCAAAAATTTAATAAACGATATTATTAATTTTTACTAATCAGCCTAGAAACAGAACATTCAGTCATCATAATTTTTTAATATTTTCCAAAAAAATTATGCTTTTGCCTGCACTCTGTATATATGTGTAGCGATCACGCTACAAAATAAGAAAGTATTGATTGTGTGGGTGTTAGAATAGCAATATTGTCGGATGATTTTGTGTTGCAAAAATTTAATAAATGGTATTATTAATTTTTAATTAATATAAAAAATAATTATCTCGTTATCAGTCAAGAAAGTAAAGTCAAGTTAAAATTAAAATTAAAGAAAAAAACTTGTTTCTATTATTTTTCAAAATCATAGGTTTTCCCTATAATTCTTTTATTTTATTTAAAAGTATAATCAATAGTTTCCAAAAATTTCTTATATAGATACACATTTTGTAATGAACAACATTCTTTGCCTGCTGCTATACCTTTATGTTGAAGACAACTGTTAACAGAATACTGATTTTTTAAATTGTTTAAATTAGGACAGTCAAAATTTTCTATGTCATGAGTACAATAGTTATCCAAGTACCCAATTAACTCATTAATCCAAAATATTTTTTGTTGTCCTTTAAGATATATATCTTTGCCTGATAAATTGATTTCCATATATTTAATTACATTTATCAATTTATCTGATCCAGTATTCCAATGTATACCATGATGATTGTGATATAACCAACTATTTTGATTTTGATTATCAAGAGGTAATTTATGAAACAATAATGATTTTTCAATAATAAAATGTTTGCATTTAAATGATTCAAATGGTGTTTCATTGCTAAGTATTGCAATCTCTTTTAAAATGAATTTGTTACGTTTACCAATAAAACCTTGCAAATCAATTATTGCACTCATTTTTTCTTTTTTAATACTTGAATTATCAATATGTTATATTCAACTAAAGTAATATATATATGTATATATATATATGTACAACCACAAACCACAGACACAAAATCAAATACACATCACGGACACAAAATCCAATACACATCACGGACACAAACCACAGACACATCACGAACACAAACCATCCAATACACCAAGGAAACAAACCATCACATACACAAACCAACTAAACAACAAAACGAAGGGTTTGTTAAAAGCTGGAGTAGAACCCGCTTTGCTTAACTACTAAAACTAATATCCTGGAGAGTGGTCCTTGGAAAAGAGTCCATATGGTCAAAGTAACCTTCATTAATTTGAAAATCTGAGTTCACATACGAATCTGAAAAATGATCACGAAAATAATTTGATATAACAGAAGCATCATTACTTAAGTGACCGTTGAAACTCATAAAAGTAGGGAATTCATCAGATTTTCTTTTTGAATTAACAAAATTCCAGAATAATTTTGGATTATCAATGAGCTTAAATGACATTTCATCAACATAATTATTATATGTTAAATCCACTTTTTATTTAAAAGTATTAAATAAGTTTACAAAATTAATGTAATCCACGTTATTTTTAGATTTAAGAAATTTACGCCATGCTTTATTTTTAGTATTTTTAAGCTTCCTAAGTTCATAAGAAAATCAAGGCGGACTATTTTTAATCCCTTTATTAATAATTTTGGGTACATACATATTAAATCCAAATAACACTACGTTATAAAATTTTTCTATAACAAAATTAAAGTCAACGTTATTAAGTAGTGTATTAAAGTTGATTGAATTTAAATAAGTATTTAGTTTAGACCATAAAAATCAGTCTTGTTAAAATTAAATCTATATGACGTAGCGTGGGTATTTAACACAGGCGCATTATAACAATATGATATCGTGATTGGAGGATGAAATTGATCAATATTAACTAGAGAAGACTCAAATTGTGAAATTATTATATTTTCCCAATCAGAAGTAAAAATAAGATCCAGTTGTCTGGACTGAAAGTTTTTAATATCTGATATTTGTTGTAGGAAATTAACATTTAAATTATCACTAGTCAATTTCACTAGTTATATTTTTTGGAAGTAAATAACATTCTTCATCATGTTGCACCCAATTAATATTAGGGTGATTAAAGTCACCACAAATTACTAATTCATCTGAAGAAGTCATTTCCAAGGATATAGATTCAATTACATTGTTAAAATTTCCATAGATTTCATTGCTAGAATTAGGTGGAATATAACAACATATAATAATGAGATTTTTCGAAGCTAAATTCACTTTAATACCAATTATTTCTAATGAATCAGAGAGTGGTATATCAATTTCCGATACATTAAAATTGGATTTGATTGCAATTAAAACGCCACCTCCTTTAGTTAATTGCGTAGGAATCAATGGATCTTGTAAGTGATATCTATCTTTTCTAAAAACTGAGTACGATTGATTAAATAATTCAAGACTGTTAATTGTAGGATTCAACCATGTTTCAGTTAGCGCATAGATATCGAAGTCCATAGATAATGAGTTTGAATGTACAATTTTAGTTTTTGTACGAAGGCCTCTAACATTTTGATAATAAATTTTTAAGTCAGTAAAATTTAATTTATTTATTAAAATTAAATTGGAATTACTTGACTTAACATTATCTATAGTAGTATTACCATTATTAGGAACATGGCTTAAAATACTTATTATTAGTTTCTCGTACTCTTTGAAGGTCCTCTCTCCTTCTATTATTTACATAATTATAATAGGCATTCAAATCAGTTTTAATATCAGCTTCAGGTATACCAAGATCATCGTGAAATTTAATAAAAAGTTTAGTAAGTTCTTTATGATCTATAGGTAAACCTACTGACTTTATGAAAGCTTTAATGCTGGTAATTGTATGACCAAGTACACAAACTGAAGTAGGTTCATCATGTAGATACGCTAGAAACAGTCTAACATTATCATAAATTTTATGATCTTTAAAACGACTCAGTGCATTAAATTTCACCATCAACAACTGAAACAGGAAGACTACGAGATCTACTACTATGTCTATTGTTGCTACTAATATTATGAGAATTTCGAAAATTAACTTCATATAATCTATTATTATTACTAGTATCATTTCTAATATTGTAATTATTACTTATATTATTGGTATTAATATTACCATCATTAATATTTTTCTGTTTTTTATTAGTTGGTAAGTTTATTTTACGTTTATTTTTATTTTTATCATTAATATTTATTTTATTATTATTTAAATTATGATTCTTTTTACGGTTACCACTAATGTTACTACTTGTATTATTAGCAGCGTTTAATCTATTTTTTTTTTTAATTTTTGGTCTATTTAACTTACTATTATTATTATTTAAACTATTTTGGTTGTGATTAATTTTAATTTTATTATTACTAGTGATATTGTTTTTAATTTTTTTTTATTGATCTTATTCTTACCATCATTATTAACATGTCCAATATTCATTCTCAATTTATTATTGTTACTTGAAGTATCCTTTTTATTTATTGAACCATTTGCTTTAATTTTATTATTATTTACCCAAATCGAAGGTGATGCATTTATTGAATTCCAAATCGATGTTGCGTCCAGCAGAGTAATAATAGTATGTACTGGAACCTCAACTTTGAAGCTAGAAAATTTTAGTTTATCTTTCTTAAGATAGACTGGTGTTACATTTTTACAGATTATATCTGTAATACCAAAATTCAAAGTAATGAAGTTCTTTAAACACCCAGCGTCCGAGTTGAATGGAGATATCTTCACATAGATTGAGCATCGTTTCACAAAATCATTACCAACTGCTGATGTTGAAGGTCGAGTTTTTGAATTATCTGTATTATTGATTTGTAACTCTTCAAACAACGAACTTTTCACAGGTTCAATAGATTCATTCAAGTTAATTGGTATCTTGAGACATTTCAATTCGTCTATAACGTCCTTAAGAGATTGATTATTAGTTTTAATTTCGTCTCTAACAAAAGACAAATAAGATTGTACTTCATCAAATTTGTTATCAGTAGTTACATTATTTAGTGTGCCAATCTTTTGTTTGAAGGAATCTAAATTTTCAGTAATTAATTCAACAGAAGTTTGAAAAAACGTTGAATTATTTTGAGAAATGATAGAAAATTTCTTTAGAGTTGAATAAATTGAATCTAATTGAAAATTCATCTTCATTTGTCCAGATTTCAATTCATCCAAATTTATTTGAGATTCTTTAATAGAAGCAACATTTTTGGACAACATATCTAATTTATTAGAAAATAAATCAATATTTTCTGCGCGAAAATTGCTCTTTTTTTCAATTTTGTCAAAATGGCAACTCAAATCATCAACATGATGCAAAATCAACTCAACCTTTTCAGTTGTCTTAACTGACTTCTTATCATTCATAAGTAGAGTTTTTTTTATTGATTCTAAGGAATCATAAAATGATTTAAACACATCATTATTCGACTTTAATGCGAGCATGATGTGAGAAAGACTTATTGTTTTGCACTCATTACAATAAAATGAAAATGATTTATTATATTCATTGCAGTATTTAAGTGCAGTACGTGAAAGACCTATACATTGTTGATGAAAAAATTTGGAGCAAATTCCGCTACAAGCTATTAAATCCTTTGAGGGTGAATCTTCGTTAAAATAGCAGTTTGAACTATTGCACATATTGTTATTCATATTGTTATTCAAATTGTTATTATTATTATTTTGTAAAATAACACACTATGTAAGCAAATTATATTCAAAGTTTATTGTTCTAATTTAATAAATTTCACTATTGCCACACTTAAAATAATTAATAAAGATAAAATTGATTACGAAATTAAAAATATTGTATCAATAATATATATATTTATTATTTATTTATTGATATCTAATTACAGACATTTTTAAAATATATTACACAAATTTACATACATAATTACATAAAAAACGAATTTTGAATAAAATAATTATTTGAAGATAAATATAATATCAGTTATTATTTCTGTAGTTTTTCATGTTGTTCTTATAACTTAGTCTACTAATACTAGGAGCGTAATAAGTACTAAATTTATTAAATGTTCTACTGATTCTTGTGATAGGCTCATTATTAGCATAATTCGTCCTATGCCTATCCACTAGTAGAAAGTTGATGTTCCGTAAATTGCGGCAGTTTGTATTTATTATAATTTTCTGTTTGAGCTGGCAACAATCAATTTTATTATTGATTAAATCAAAAGCGAAAACTGCATCCGCCATGTTTCTACGATATTCCAGTGAGTGTAGATTTAATAATTTTAACCTGTTTTCATAAGCTGGTAGATCATATGAGGTAGAATTTCTATTCCAATTCAGACTTCTCAAAGCAAATAACAAAAATTGTTTCTGAATTGACTCAATAATTTTGATATCCTTGACCAAGTGTGGATTCCAAATAACGCTGCCATATTCTAGAATTGGACGAACTAAGGAACAATATAATGTTTTAGTTATATAAGGATCATCAAATTCCTTAGATCTTCTTTTTATGAAACCCCACATTTTACGACCTGTTGACTGCGTTTTAGCAATATGTAAGCTGAAATTAAGTTTTTTGTCCAACAGAATCCCTAGATCATTGATTTCAGTACAAACTTCCAGTTGACAATTGTTAATATGATAGTTGCTATCTATCGGAGCTCGATTTCTATAAAATTTCATAACTTTACATTTATCTATATTCAGTATTAGATTATTTTTTATGCACCAACTGTATAAATTATTAAGATTAGCTTGTAGCACTTCGCAATCTGCACTATTATTTATACGAATATATAACTTCAGATCGTTAGCATATAAGCTATACTTACAATTTTCAAACTCAGAAGGTAAGTCATTAATAAATATGATAAATAATAACGGGCCTAGGTGACTGCCCTGTGGAACGCCAGATGTAACTTTAATTTTCCTTGAGAAAACGTTATTAATTTTAACCATCTGATAACGATTCGCCAAATACGATTTGATCCAATTTAGAATATTATTATTTATACCAATCTTTTGTAATTTATAGACTAGCAAAGAATGATCCACTTTATCGAAAGCTTTACTGAAATCGGTATATATTGAGTGAAACTGATTATTTTGTTCCATACCATTCAACAGAAAACTAGTATAATCGGTTAAATTAGTTACCGTTGATCTACCTTTTATGAATCCGTGCTGATTTTGGTCTAAAATACATTTGACTTCCTCGTACATTTTAGAAGTGACAAGTTTTTCAAACAATTTCGGTATTACAGATAGACCAGCTATACCTCTGTAGTTTTTAATATTTGATCTGTCGCCCGATTTAAAAATTGCAGTGATGAAAGAGCCTTTCCACACATCTGGGAATCTACCACTTCTTAATGAGATATTAAAAATAGTTTGAAGTGGAAGTGCCAAGCCGGTATACGTGTTTTTAAAGAAAACTGGAGGTATTAAGTCAGGACCCGGACCTTTATTTATATCAAGTGTTTTTAGTGCACCTGCAACTTCTTCGACTGTAAGCGTATAATTATTAAAATTACTTTGAATCGTATTAGTAAAATTAAAATCCTTTTCATCATATAAAAATTCGTTATTATATACAGATTCGAAAAAGTCGGCAAACTTATTAGTTATATCGCTGAGATCTGATGCTCTGTTTTCATTATAATGCATAATACTGGGATAACCTTTAACATTTCTTTTGTAATCAATAAAAGAGTAAAAATGTTTTGGGTCAGATTTGATTTTCATGCCAGTTATTTCAATATAATCAATATATGCATTTACATCAATATTAGTAAATTCATTACTTAAACTAATAAATTTGTTGTAATCAATTTCAGTTCCAGACTTACTCCATTTTTTATAAGCTCTGTTTTTTTTATTTTTGGCATTTCTACAGTCTTTATTCCACCATGGCGGCTGGACTGATCTTCTCATTAACATTTTAGGAACACAATTTTCAATTATTTCTGTTAGTATATGATTAAATTCACAAACAGCTTCGTCAATATTAACATTGTCAGTTGGCCATACAGAATTAGTTATTAATTCGTTAATTTTTCCATAGTCTGCTTTCTTGAAGTTATATACTAATTCAGATTTAGTAATATTATCAGGCAATTTCTTGTTCACAGCTATGTTATACTTGACAGAAATACTGGAGTGAAATATACTACTTTTTCCATGAAGTATCGGCTCAACCTTTTGAAGACAGTAATTGTCAGTAGTTGTTGTGTAGACTAAATCTAGTACATTATTATATGAGTTGCTTATATTACAAGTTTGGTGTAAGCCCATATCAGCAAAAAAGTTAACTACATTAAGATGTACTTCGTTTCTAATGTTAATTGGTGTAAAAATGCTATCATTATTATCATCTTTGCACCATTTAATGTTAGGTAGATTAAAATCGCCGAAAATAAATAAATCATCATAGTCATTCAATAAATTTAAAACCTTTTCAACTGCAGCTAGATTATTTTCGTACATATCAATTTCACAAGTAGGTTTTATATATATGCATCCAATATAAATAGATTTGCTGTTTAATAATAATTTAATCCACACTTGTTGTGTTTCATCAGGAAATTTTAATTCATGTTCTAGTATCACAGGCATTGTTGATATTGAATTGTGAACAGCAATAAGTACTCCACCACCTGGTCTATTTTCTCTATCCATTCTTACAACTTGCCAAAGGTTACCAAAGATTTCAGAATTAAGGTGTTGAGATTTTAACCATGTTTCTGTTAGAACAATGATGTTATATTCAGTTGATTGCACAACTCTGTGGAAATTGTTTAAGTCCTTCTTAAATCCTCCCATATTAAAATAATAAATATTAAGATTTAAGTTATTTTCGGAATTCAAGTCAGAGTTATTACAATCTATACTAGTGACAGGTAACTCATTATTAGCCTGTGATATTTGAAGATTGGTGTTCGGTGAATTAGGAGCACGGCCGAAAATACCTAGACTGGGCTTCTCTTTGTCTCTGTAGGTATTCAATTCTTTTCGAAGCGATATGGCTGCGATAAGACTCTAAATCATCTGATACCATTTCGGATGAATAACCAAAACTTTCATGATGTCTATCAAAAAGAATTCTTAGTTCAGCTGGATTTGATGGAAGACCTGCTTGCTGAATTAACATCATGATATTTATCTTAGTTTTCCCATCGATACATACAGACTTATCCTGACCATGGAGATATGCTAAGAATAATCGCACATTTTCGAATATTTTACTATCTTGAAATCTTGAAAGTGCATAACTGCCATCACCATTTTCGACAGAATTTTTAGTTAACCTTACAATTGGTGGAATTAAAGGATTAACGAAGTTCGGCGATGGATGTGTTCTGTCCACATGAATAGAGGAAACAATTGTTGAAGGTCTGCCCAGTGAAAATTGTGGTATGTCCTTCACACTGGTAAGAGGATTTAGTGTTGGTCCTCGAACGAAGTTCGTCAGGTATTTAAATTTTTTAGAAAATGTTTTTCTTATATTATTATTTTTAGATGATGTCTTTATTATAAAATTATTATTTTTACTAGCATTATTATTATCAATATTATTATCATTATTATTATTATTGTTATTAATAATATTATTATCATTATTATTATTACTGTTATTATTATTATTATTACTATTATTATTATTATTACTCTTATTTTTATTACTATTACTAATATTACTATTAAATTTATTTTTAGGTATATTATTTAGATTAATATTATTATTATTAATCTTATTTTTATTATTTTTTGTTTTCGCCTTTTTTGTTACCCCTCTACCTTTATTATTATTATTATAAACATACCTAGCGTCATTATTTAAACCATTTATAAGCGCACTGCGGTATGATACTGGTGAAGAAACAGTGCGATAAAATTGCGGTAGTAAAGAGGAAGAATACTATTGTGATATAAGTGATGCAGGTTGTTGTGATTGTGGCTGCTGCAATATAAATTCACTATTCACACTTCTTCTTTCTGAGTTTTTTGCCGATTTTTTAACCATTTTAATTTTTTTGTTATTACTGTTTTTATTAATTTTTCTATGTATAATTTTTTTATTTTTATCTGTGATTGTTTTCCAGTTTGTAGCAGTAGCATTGATACTTTGCCAAATTTTATCATTTTCCAATAAAATTACAATAGTGTGAATTGGCACATCAACCTTAAAACTGGAAAATTTAATTTTAGAAATTTGAATGTAACGTGGTGTTACACATTTACAAATTACATCAGTTACACCAAATTTAGTTTTTATGAAGTTTGTTAGCCTGTCTTCGTTGAATTTTCCAGCCTTCATTTTAATGTAAAGAGAGCACCGCTGCACCACCATTACATTAGCATAGGTTAGGTTAGGTTAAGAAGGGTGCGTGAAGATATAAGTTCAACACGCATCACGAGAGATCTCGATGGATCCATTGTGGTCCCTATGCAAGGTTCAAAAGCTAAGCACCAATCCTATCAAAAATTCTACTTACCTTTATGAAGAGAATAGTTCTCCATAAAGATAGTGTTGAAAGAGACATCCAACCGCGCAGTACGTCACGTCCGAAGCATTGGTATCTGACGCGCGCAAGTCTTTCACAATCACACACTAGATGTTCCAGTGTGGGTTCTATAGTTTCATCCCCACAGCGGCATAAGCTGTCCATGGGGATTCCAAGGTGAGTACCGTGTTTACCGATCCAACAGTGACCAGTAAGGAGACCAATCAGTTTCCTACAGATATTTCTATCTGTGGATAGAACGATCTCGGATTTCTTCTTGGATAGGCGCGGCCAGCATAGTTTGGTTTGACGACACTGAGGATATTGGTCCCAAGTATCGTTGACAATATTGTACGCCGCCAAATCGATAGATAATTTTGCAGATTCAATTGGACAGCTAACTTGCGTAGAAATATGCTCGAGAGATATTTCAACGCCTTTCCGAGCAAGTGAATCAGCATTCTCATTTCCCTCAATGCCGTGGTGTCCTGGAACCCAGCATATTCTCACCCGATGCCTTTGTGCCAATTGATTGAGCAACCCTTGGCACTGTCGCACCAGTCTAGATTTCGTTAAATAGGATCCAACTGCTTTGATAGCAGCTTGGCTATCCACATATATAGATATTCTGTGGGCGTTCAGGTTCCTATCAAGCAGCTTTTGCGCCGCTTTCAGAATAGCTAAGATCTCAGCCTGAAAAATACTCGAATTATCGGGTAACCGGTATGATTCACCGAGATCTAGGTCAAGCGAGTATACACCCGCTCCCGTTCCTGCTTCCATTTTCGACCCATCCGTATAAACAGCCACCTCGGAGCTTGTCGTGACACTATTGCAGTCCCACTGTTCTCTCCGAGGTATTGCTATCTTATAGGACAGGTCAAAATTGAAAGCTGGAGTTACATAATCAGTAAGGTTGGGTAGCGTCAACGCCATGGTGTCGACTAGTATCCTACCGTGTCCTTTCCTAGATAATTTCCATTGCCCAGACTCTCTTAGTCTGAGGGCACTTTTAATTGCCATGGATTTAACATACAATTCTATCGGAAGTATATGGAGTATCATTTCTAGAGCTCTAGTGGCCGTAGTTCTGATGGCTCCAGTGATTCCGATACAGACCATTCTTTGTATTTTCGTCATATGCGCGAGATTCGACTTAATTTCCAGGGCATGCCACCATACTAATGAACCATAAGTAAGAACAGGTCTTATTACGGACGTATACATCCAGTGGACAATTCTTGGAGTGAGTCCCCACGTTTTCCCTATCATTTTCTTACATGCGAAGTAAGCATTAGAGGCCTTCTTTGCTCTGTCCGCGATAGTATGTCCCAGATATTTGGCACCTGCCGACAAGGGAAGAGATACACCATTTAGGCATGGATGCCTAAACAGTTTCGCCCTTTTCTTTGTGAAAAGCACAAGTTCTGTCTTTTGTGGATTAATGTTTAATCCACATTTCTTGGTCCATTTTCCTAGAGCCTTTAGTCCAGACTCTAAGATGTCGCTTAATGTATCTAGAAATTTTCCACACACAAAAATTGCTATATCGTCCGCGTATGCAACTACCTTTACGCCTAAGCCCGGCAGCGCCTGCAGAATTTCGTCAACAACCAGAAGCCAAAGAAGTGGGGATAAAACCCCACCCTGAGGAGTGCCTCTGGTGGTAGTTATTTTTATCTTCCCTGTTCCCAAGGACGAATTAACAGTTCTCGACCGAAGCATTGATGCAATCCATCTTGTCACGAATGGATTAATATCCATTCTTGAAAGAGAGTTCTCGATTGCATCCATCCTCACATTATTGAAGGCACCCTCAATATCAAGGAACGCTGCCAAGGTGTATTCTTTAAGTAGGAGAGATTGTTCCACAGTGGAAACTACCTCGTGTAAGGCCGTTTCCACCGATTTTCCTTTAACATAAGCGTGCTGAGCACTCGAAAGATTTTTCTTTTCTAGAACTGTTCTAAGATGGTAATCTATTAGTCGTTCCATTGTTTTCAGCAAAAACGATGAAAGACTAATAGGTCTGTAGTCCTTAGGCGTGGTATGACTTGGCTTACCTGCCTTAGGAATAAAGGTAACTCTAACTTCTTGCCACAATTTCGGAATATGTCCCAAAATTAAGCAACTTTTAAAGATCCTCACTAGAGAAGGACCAATTAGTGGCATGGTCTTTTGTAGCATGATTGGCACCACACCATCAGGCCCCGGTGACTTATAGGGGGAGAACGACATAATAGCGTGCTTTACTTTTTCCAAAGTCACGATCTGTGAAGGAAAATCATTTTCCAAGTTCAGAGTAGTCGCTTGTGGGTTATCGTTCCTAGTTTGCGTGATACTCCCTGGAAAATGAGTCTCTATCAGCAAATCAAGACTTTCTTGACTGCTTTCCGTCCAAGTTCCGTCATCTTTTTGAAGATAACCTGGCACTTCAGGATCCTTCGCTAAGATTTTCCGCAACCTAGAAGCTTCGTTCGTATTTTCAATATCCTCACAGAGACGTCTCCATGAGCTTCGTTTAGCGTGGCCAAGCGATGATTTAAATTGTTTTTGACTGAGACGATATTCGTCCCAGTCTGTTTCTGTATTAGTTCGTTTCGCTTTTTTAAAAAGCCGTCTTGCCTTCGTTCTTAGGGTCTCGAGGTCTTTGGACCACCACTTTGGTCCAACCTTCGCGGATTTATTTGAGACAGGGCAGGACGATTCGTACGCTTTCGTAAATATTTTCGTTAAACCTTCAACTTCCTCGTCAATATCTGACGCGTGACTTAATTCGCCTCTAACAGGGGTCTTAATTTCATCGCCAACTATTTTGACAAAGTTATTCCAGTTGGTTCTTTTAATGTTCTTAAAAAGGGTTCCTTGATGTAAGCTTAAGTTTACATCAAAGAGGATTATTCTATGGTCAGAAAAAGATTCTAGATCCGAAACTAACCAATTTTCTACCTTAAATTTGGCCGAGTCTGATATTAGAGTAATATCTAAGACTTCTCTCCTACTTCTAATGACAAAAGTAGGTTCGACACCTTTGTTACATATTAGTAGGTTAGTAGTGCATAGAAATCCAAATAAAGACTCACCCCTTGCATTTGTATCTGTGCTGGCCCATTGTGAGTGATGGGCATTAGCATCGCACCCTACAATTATATCCAGTTTAGCATCTTTAGCCATCCTAATCAGGTTTATGAACCCGATTGGAGGTGGTGGTTCATCAGAGTCCGATGCGAAGTATGCAGACGTGAAGATAAGATTGTTACCGTCAGTCCCCTCGCATCTTATCGTTGTCTGGTCTCCATTGCTGAAATTACTCAATAGAAACATATTAATATTCTTTTTAGCTAAAATACAAGTTCTAATCTTACCTATGTCTGAATAAAACAACCTGTATTCTGATGATTTTAAACCCTGGATCTTGTTGTTGTTGATCCATGGTTCTTGTAGCAGGGCTACATCTATCTGCTTGTCCACCAGTACACGCAGCAGGTTGGCTGATGCAGCCTTGCAATGATGAAGATTAATTTGAATAACCTTCATCATTTCTTCTCTATAATATCTTCTACTATTTCTATTTGTGGCATCTTCACAGTGATGAAGCCACAACCTAGAAATAGCTTAAACATTCTTTCTTTGAGGGATGGAATCGCCTCTCGGTCCCACGATAAAAGGAAGCGTTGCCCTCCTTTTACCGGTAGATCTTTCCTTTCTATCGCAAGTCCAGCCATCGGAACTCCTGAATTTTGCTTTCTCAGCAATTCGAGGATCTTATGGTCCTCGTAGACAGGGTCCGGTATAAAAACCCAGGTCTGTGGTTTGACAAGCGTAGAGCGTGGCACCACGTCAAACCGAGCTCCTGCCCACAATTCACCTATCTGGGAGGTATAACACTCGAGCCTCTTGAGTGTAGATTCATTCTTGCAGACCATGGTCCGCACCCCTTTGTACCAGCCTCTTGCAAGGATAGTAAATGAATCTACTTCCGTGAAGCTTGTTGGGTCTGCAATGAGATGGTCAGTTATTGCAGCTTCCACCAACAACCAGCGTTCCGGCGAGATCTTGTGATCTGGGACACTCAGATCTCTAACTGCCACATGTAACTTGTCTAGGGCAACTATTGGTGCTCTGGACAAATTTCGTGGTCTTTTCGGTTCATTTTTCTCTTCGTCTAGTGACCGAATTCTCTTTTTCTGAGTCACCTCGGCAGAACTTTGTCCGGCGGGGGGATGTTCAGCTAGAAAAGTCCTTGCCCACTCGAGCCTCTTCTTTTCTTCAGGTTTCAAGTCTGTCGGATTCTTGGATCCAAAAGACTTAATTGCTCTTCTAGACAGCTTTCGATTATTTCGAATTCGTTCCGCCTTGGTGCGCTTGCTAACCACTTCTTTAAACGGTGCATTATTTACTAACGCACCATCTATCGAAGTAGTTTTAGCAGTCACACCACTGCGAACCTCATTCTCGTTTCGAATGGTTGCAACAATGTTCTCCGAGGATGTAGAAATAGATTCCACAGCCTTTGACATCGCTGAAACCACCGTAACGTTGAGATCGTCAGCTTCTTCTAGTAGTTGGTCCTCCTCAAAATCGTCCGAATCAATGTTGATCCGGTCAATATCCAGTTGAGAGCTTATGGTCTCAACTGAGTGTGAGGGTGACGAAGGATTTTCGGATAAGGTAGGGGATACAGATAAGGAAGACGGTTTTAAAAACAGTGAAGATTTCTCTTCAGCGGATAATAATTTGGATGGGGTAGAGGTAGAGGGTACGGACAGGAAGGACGACATTAAACATGGTGAGGAATTTTCCTCAACGGATTTTTTCTTTTTATTTTTATTGAAATTGTTGCTCATTTTTGAACCCACGAGTATGGCGAGAAAGAAGGGTCAGCAACCGCAGAGCTCCCTTGCGGAAGTAAGGCTGGTTACCGTAGGGGGTCGCCTGGTACCCTACGGAGATCGCTTGCGATACCACTTTTATACACCTGGTACCATGCAGCCATCAGCACGATGCTTGCACCTTGGCTTGAGTGTTTTTGAATCTCTTTAGTCTGGCAACTCCTCCTAGGCCAATTCGGCATGGTTGGACCTACCGGTAGCAAGCTACCGCCGACACGCGCCCTAGGATTCATCGATGCGCGCAAACCCCCCCGCCACGTTAAGGCAGAGATCCCGGAGGGGTACATTAGCATAAACATGCGGTGGTACCAGTTTGTCATTATTATAATTATCATTATTATTTACGTTTACATTATTATTATTATTATTATTATTATTATTATTATTATTATTATTATTATTATTATTATTATTATTATTATTATTATTATTATTATTATTATTATTATTATTATTATTATTATTATTATTATTATTATTATTATTATTATTATTATTATTATTATTATTATTATTATTATTATTATTATTATTATTATTATTATTATTATTATTATTATTATTATTATTATTATTATTATTATTATTATTATTATTATTATTATTATTATTATTATTAATATTATTATTAATAATAATATTATTATTATTATTATTATCAATGATAATGTCATTATTATTATTATTATCAATGATAATGTCATTATTATTATCCTTATTCTCTTTATCATTTATAATATAATTTTCATTATTAGTACTAAATTCAATTGAATTGAGCTCGTCAAGTAGAGATGCACCTTCACCGTTCGGTGGTGATTTCAGTGAGCTATCCTTTTTGATTGATACATATTTTGAATTTTTTACTTCGTCTGCAATATCAACAAAGCCCAATCTAATTGCAGCAAGTTCATCGCTAATGCAGGTTAATTGATTCTTTAATTCGTCAATACTGTTCTGTTGAAGTATTGTATGCAGTATCTTATTTGAATGCTCTGAGTTTAATGACACGTTTTTTTCAATAATTGATTGAACTTTTAGTGAACTGCTCTCACATGAAATTTTAAATTTCTTTATTGCTGAAAGTATTGAATCAAAATTAAAACGAAATTTTTCAATCAATGAATCACCAATTTTAGTATCTAAATCTTTAATTGAGTCTAAATCATCATATAATTTAACAAAATTGTTTACAAATAAACTAAAATTGTCAGTTTGTCTGTTGAGTTTATCATCAATTTTGTAAACTTGGGAACTCATCTCGTCCACATGCTGCATTAACAAGTTAATATTTTCCTCAGCTTTTGAAAATTTATTGTCATTATTACGCATAATTGTTTTCATAGATTCAATATTATCCACGAATGATTTTAATATATCATTGTTTGATTTTATTGCAAGCATAACATGAGTCAGATTAATTGATTTACATTCTTTGCAGTAGTATGAAAAACCATGTTTAAATTCCTTTATATGCTTAATGCCTGAACGTGAGATACCAATACAATGTGGATGAAAAAATTTCCTACAAATCCCATTACACGAAATTAATTCAGAAATTACAGTATCTTTAGGGTCAGTACAACAATTTTCACCACTACACTTATTCATTATAAAGAGCTAATATGTATCAGAATATATTTAAATTTCAAGTTCAATATATTTAAATTTCAAGTTTACTGACACTATTACCACAAATGCCCGAATGTATATTAATCAATTTCAAAGTAATGTAACGACAAAAAGAAACAAAAAAACTGACCCACATAAAATCAAATTACACATAAAATTCAAAAAATTATAATTAAATTAAATGTCACAATCAAAAAATAGTTAATGTTTTCGTTTAATATTTTAAGTTAAACTGCATATATAATATACATATATATATATATATATATATATAAAAAATAATAAAAAAAAAAAAAAAAAAATGCAACTAAGCCAAATTTTCACAAAGGTGAAGAAATATTTAGGTGCTTAATTATCAATTAATTAATTAATTAATTATGTATTTTAATTTTTTTTTGCGGAGTTAAAGAAAAACACGTCCGAACAGTTTAATGGTTATTATTATATGTTTATTAATTATTATTTAAAGATATTTTTATTTTATATTTTTACTGAATATTACTATATGACACTTATTAATTATTGCGTAATGTTTTGAAATAATTTAAATGTAATATATTTTTAAACCAGCGAAAATGCTGACAACGTAATCAAAAAATAATAAAAAAAAAATGTATTAAGCAATTGTGCAAGTAATTTATTGTAATTAATTAAATTAATTAAATAATACGGAGCGAAATTAAAACACGTCCGATACGATTGAATATTTAATTAATTGAATATTTAATTATTGTAGAATGCATGAAGTCAGAGTTAGATCTTTTCACAACACCACCAATACAGACGAGTATTTTACGAACTGATGAAGTAGTCTACAATCCATTAGCCTCATTAGAGGCCTCGCCTTCTACAATAGAATTTGTCTCACTTGGTAATGGTGATACATACAGAGATTTAGCATCAACATATATTAAATTTAAAGTTCAAATATTAAAACCAGATGGAACAAAATGGAGTTATGCCGATATAACAGGGACAGATGCTGATAAAAAGTCAATACCACAGCCTAGTGTAGTAAATAATTTGCTACATTCAATGATTAAACAAGTAAATGTAACATTAAATGGGAAAAATGTAACACCTTCTGATTCTTTTTATAATTATAAAAGTTATTTAATATCCCTGGTAAGCTATGGATAAGATGCTAGCTCAACACATTTGGAAGGGTCCGGTTGGGAGTTAGATAAACCAAATGTTCATGATTATAATAACGAAGGTTCCAAAGTAAGATAGAAACAGTACAAAAACTCTTCTACTGTAGAGCTAATGGGGAAATTACATGTGGATTTTTTTAACACACCTACTTTGCTTTTAAACAATGTTGAAGTGAGAATTTCGTTAACACTGGAAAAACCAGAATTTTATTTATTTTGCGTTGATACGGATGAAAGCTATTTAAAAATTCATGAAGCAACACTATACATGAAGCATGTTACAATTAACCCTAATATTTTATTGGCTCACAACACTATTCTTGCAAAAGCAAATGCAAAATATCATTACAAAAGAGGAGAATTAAAAACATTTACAATACCAGCAAATACTTCAAACGTTTCATTGGATAATGTATTTATTGGTCAGCTGCCTAATACATTATTATTTTGTATGGTAAATAATGAAAACTTTAATGGAAAACGATCAAAAAATCCATATCATTTTGATCATAATAATTTATCACAATTTCAATTATATGTAAACGGTGTACAAGTACCTTATTCACCAATTGAAACAAATTTCTTTGAGAGTTTTTGTAATACCAGAGCATATGTAACATTATTCATGGGTACAGGAATACATCATTCCGATAGAGGTCATCAGATCACAAAGGAATATTTCTCAAAGGGCTACACAGTATTAGCTTTTGATTTATCAGCTGATAGATCAGGTAATGAAACATGTCAAAATCTGTTAAATCAATGTACAGTAAGAATTGAAGCAAAATTAAACTCTGCACTATCCTCAACAATAACGTGCATTGTTTATGGAGAGTTTGATGCGTCATTGGAAATTGACAGGAATCGAAATGTTTACACAAATTTATAAATATCACTACGATTAGAAATAATTTTTATTACTCTGTCGAATGTGATACCTGCTACTACATACACAAACAAAAAAATGACAAACAATAAAGTGCCATCATATGCCTTGGTGGACATATCATTTGTCCGTGATAAATTTATTCATTTTGGGCGTAAAGTTACCATTGCAGGAATCGAAGAATCAAATAAACTAGTAAATTATGAATATAAATATTTATATCCGACTGCAAAATTAACAACAGAAACGCAAAATTATGTTACAAATGGAAATTTATACAATGAAAATATCACACAAACGTTAAACAAAAAATTGGATAAATTCAATATGCTATTGGTTAATGGCAAAGAAGAGAAAGAATTTTTAACTCAATTTGTAAAATGCAATTCGAAAATTTACGATATTTCAAACTTAATAGAGCAGCATGAATACGCAACAGATTACAAAAATTCTTCGGAATAATAAATACACAAATACTTGTTTTAGAGGCGTATATGCTTTTAATCGTATACCAAAACGATTTACAAGAAAACCTACTTTCATAATTGTTAATTCTGATCCTGATACTAAACCAGGTTTGCATTAGTTTGTATTGTATTTTCCCAAGTCCGGATGTATAGAATATTTCGATTCGTACGGTAATCAAACAATTTCAAAAAATATAATTGCAAAAATTAATGAAAACTCTTCAAGCCGCACATTATTAGGCCGGTGTAAAAGGGGTCTTAGGAGGGCGCGTTAACAATAATGAACAAAGGTGTTTTATACGAAACGAAAAGCGCTTACAAGTTAACTATTCCGATGTGTGTGGACATTATTGCTGCGTTTTTGTGTAATTTCGTAGCAGAGGACTAACAATGCAACAATTTTTAAATATGTTTAGTTCGAAAAACTTTGAAAACAATGATAAATTAATTTTTTTGATTATTTAAGAATATTTTCTATAAAAACAACATGTAAAATAATTATATGGTGTACTTTTTCTTTTATTAATAATAATAAATTAAATAATTTTGTTTTAAAAATCAAGTTTATTGCTTTTTAATAAATACATATAAATATTTAAACAATTTTTTACAGCTTGGTTTGAATTTCACAAGACGTAATATAGTTGTACAAGTCATCTAACTTTGGAATATCACTCAAATTTATAATTATTGTTGATGAGACAGGTAAATATTTCAAAATAACATCTTTCTTTTGCTGACCTTTAACGTAAATTTTTGAGTACAATCCAAGACCTTTTATTATGTATGTAATGTAGTTGTAATCAAGTTCTCCAGAATCCCATTCCAGATTATTAATATTTGTCGTAATATAATTATTAAGTTTTATAGAGTCATAATCCAAATCTTCCTTTGGATATGGAGGTTTCAAAAAATAAACTTTCGGAGTCAATGACCCTTGTTCTAAAATTGCTATTTCCTTTACAAAATGTTGTCTATTATTTCCAATGACAAATTGTAAATCAACAAATGCTGTCTTATTCATGTTGTTTCTAAAGAAGCTAATGCCCAACTGATTTAAAAGCTATTCAATAATCAAGTTTTTATATTAAATTAATAAAACACTTTAAATATTTTTTTATACATTTATTGATATCATTACAAAATAATGGAATTTCTACAAATAACTTTGAAAAGTTAAATAATGCAGTAAAATTTGGTAAAAAAAAATCATTAGCACTTAATTTACATACATTCAATTTAATACATTTTTGAAAATATTTTTTAACATAATCTTTAATATATGGTTCACAAATATAATGCGAGTAAGAATATGAAGTTATAAAATCTTTTATTTCATACAATTTTTTCCATTCGTTATTACTTAACATAAAATTCATTTTTTCCGTTTCGGTTTCATTGCAAATGTTTTCGATGAAACTATTCCATAAACAGTATGTAAATATCATCGGGGATTTTCCATTTTTGTCTATAACAATGTTGGTTTGAAATGTTGTCGGGTTAATGCCTGATGAAATCTTTGCAGTGTGTTCATTGTTGAGAAAATAATGATAGGCCAAAAATAGGTTGTCTCTTTGAATACTAGTTGCTGAGTCCATTTCTGAATTTAAAGTATAACTGAATTAATTTATAGAATAACAAAAGTATTTATTTTTATAAAAATAATACCTTTATTTCATTAACTCGTTCTTTGGTATACAGGAATTATGACTCTCATCAAAACCTAACCATTTCACGTATACCATATCCCCTCTTTTTCGAATAACTTTTTCAACTAAATATACATCTTTGTTTTTAACTTTTTGTAATTCAAAGTCATAAAATCCTCCTTTGATTGTTTGGTTTTGATAGTCCTCCAATGTATATGTTATGGGATTAGTTAAATGAACTTTGTCAACCTTGAAAATTTCAGTTGACCAATTTGGTAAATAACCTTTATCGAATGTACCTTTATATTTTGATATTCTGACATATTCCCCCACTTTAAATTTACCCTTTCGAAATACTTTGGGTCTATTGTAAACTATTTTTAGGAGAACGTTCACATGTTTTTTATCGACTTTTGATGGTTTCATTTTAATAGTGCTATGATATGTGTTGTTGTACTACAAAACAATTTTGTTTAAAAAGTCAATCCAATTGTAGTCACCATTTAAACTAAACAACTTATATAGTTTACTTTTCAAAGTTCTTATTACACGTTCAGCAATTCCAGCTTTTATTATTGTAAAACTTGTATAATGATTAATGTCATGTTTCAGCATCAGATGCTTGAAATGCGTATTAAAAAATTCAGTTCCCATATCTGAATGGATATTTTTTGGTGTTACTTTATTTTCGATAAAAATATCGGCTAACGCTTGAGTAACTTCCACGCACCAGTTTTAGTTTTCAATGGTTTTGCGTATAAAATTTTTGAAAAAATATCAATTACAACAAGAATATATTTGTAATTATCATTATATTTTTTTATTGCTGACATATCAGCTAAATCAATTTGCCAAACATCGTTAATACCTTTTTGTATGTATTTTCGTCGAACAAATTTTTTTCTTACATTTTTATGTATTTTATTTACGACAATTTCTTTTTGAGACATTATAATAAAAATATATTTTCAAATAAAAAAATACAATTATTGCTTATATACTATTTTTTTTACTAACTAAGATTTTTCGTCAGAATTAAATATATCTGTTAAACCTATCTTATAATGAACCCAAGCCAAAGTGTTAATATTATTTTCTAAAATGTATCGTTTAGTAGTATCATTAGAACTTAAAACTAATTTATTTAATTTTTGTGTATATATGTTGTGTAACTTAGATCTAATAACATTCATATTTCTATAATATAACTTTTTGTATAGTAAACAATTCTTAAAATTATTCAATGATATATTTTTTAATAGTGGTTTTTGTTATACCTTTAGCTTTTTTTATAAGATCTTGACCAATTACATCAATCATGTACACTTTAGATCGCAAACCAATGAATTCTCTCATAATTCTTCCTTCATTTTCGTCCTTAAAAAAACCAACTTTTTTTTTATTCACTAACGGAAAATTATAAGGATTGTCTTTTTCATAATTTGACGTATCAAATTTATCGAGCAAATCATCTTTAATGTCATTATAAAAGTCATCAGTTTGTATAGTGTACACAAAACTGTCTGTATCCATATAGTTAATATCAACTTTAGTTCCATATTTTACCTTTGTATAGTTATAATGAAAATCATACATAAGTAATTTCGATAAATCTAAAACTGTAAAGCCTAAGTAAACTGGTTTATTTAGATGTATAATATCTCTATTTAACTGAATAGCAGCCAACTTTTCTGTAAAATAAGAACAACTATTAAAGGTAGGTTTTGCTATTAAAGCTCTTCCACCTAAATGTCTTCCCTTACTCTCCCATGCAGTTACAATTTTTATATTTTTACGTATAAAAACATCCTCTATTGATTTTCCAAAGAGACTGTTATATATGTCTTTGAAAAACATTTTCTGAAATTCATTTTTGGCCTCTGAACGATATTTTGTATTCATATCAATGAAATTTTTCATAAAAGCTTTTTGTTTAAACTGTATACCCTTATGAATTTTTTTCAATTGTAGATCATTACTTAAACATTGTTTTAATTTTCTATAGTGTATAATATAACTTTTCTTATCATGCAAGTCAATATTAATTTTTTATTTTTACAATTCGGTGTTAATTTATTTTCAGCACAAAAAGGTAAATCATTATGTTTGTCATGTAAATCATATGGATAATCTAAATCAACTTCGAGAATATAACCTATTTCAGCATCGTCTTCAATGTTTTCAATTGTACTTTTAATACTGTCAGGATGTTCAATCCATTTAAAATCTTTGTAAGGTAAACACTCTTTTAACGCATAGGCATACAAATTATTACAATCGTAATACCTCAAAAATATATTTGGGTTATCAGGGTTATATTCGTCTTTCATATATTTATTATTGGCAACTGTATTTCGTAAAGAACATTGACTTATACCCCCTCTAATACCTTTTGTTATAAAGTTATACATATCTGAATCTGTTAATAATTCTAATTCAATTTTGGTAAATTTAAGCATAGCCTGCCAAGCTAAACCAGGAGTTGTATAAAATTGTGCGCTATCTAAATCGTATATTTTCTTACAAGTTTTTCTAAAGTTTTCATAAACGTCCGTCAATATCAAAACAAGCTTGATTATATTCATCATCAGTACAAGCGGTCATTGTTAAATTGTTAAAAAAATTTTTTTGTGGTGGTAAACAAGTTTCTTTTAATTTCTCCCAACTATCCAAATAATCATATGGAAAAATTCCTTTTCGTCTTGTTAACTCAAATTCCATATCGGTTGAAAAATGTTTTTTGATATTTATAAAACTGTCCAAATCTAAGTTTTCAGCTAACTTTTCTAAACTTGACGCCATAAAACGAAAAGAATCTAAAAATCTCATGTCAAAGCATACCCCTTCACCTATATAAATGCGTTTGTTGAGAGAAATATATATTTCCTTGTTAATTGGTATAACATTAATTGGCCCTGGTATTTCATTTAATTCTTTAAAAAAAAGATGACAATCATATTTTGAAAAATTATGAAAAAATATTGGGAAAAAATTACAATCCTTATAATTTGAATGTGCTGGACCGCGATATTTGCCAGTAAAATGACAGTGATCTCGAACTCTAATGTCTGAGAAAAAATCTAATTGACTTTTATAAATGTGACAAATGCGACTAGTACATTGTCGCACATTTTCGTCATATGTTAAAGGATCCATTGGTTTAGGATTTAAAAAGTATTTTAAATACAATTCTTTCCATTCATTTGCTAATGATAGAATAAAATTTTTAGCACAATTTTCACCAGTAAACACAAAATATTTATTTAAACTAGTATCAAATGAACAACATATATAATAGGCAAATGCAACTGGTATATGTTTTTGAATATTAGTAGTTGACGATTGATTTGGACTTGGGATACAAGTGTCATATGTTTGCAACATTGATTCCGAATCTGCATATATAACAAATGGAGTAGTTGCTTGTAATTTAATATTTTTAAACTTTAAAAATTTATCATAATTTTCAGGCATTTTAACAACAATTTTATTACAGTAAGGAATATGTTGATTCAGTTTTTCATCAGATTGAAAATGTTGCAAACAAACCGAACACATATGTATTGCGCCATGAAATTTAGTTATCTGCGAACGCATAAGTCTTGATATATTTTTTATTAAAACATAGTGATAAATTTCGTTTTCTTGTAATAAAAGTAAATTAATATGATATTTTTTGTTTTTATGAGCAGTGTGTTGGAAAGGTCCAACAATTTGTAATTTTTGTTTTATTATCTCAAAACCATAAACATTACAACTTATTTCGGGATTTAGATTTTCAAATTTAATAATGTCTTTAATTTTAAGTGGGAATTCTAACCCTGAAAATTTTACTGTTATATTTTCTAAATTAATTTCAATATCTTCTATATTGGATATTTTATAAGAATTTATTCTTTCAGAATTAACCTTTTGTGATTGTAAAGCCGCAATTATACACCATTTAAAACAATAAATATCATTATTTTTAATATTTATACACGCTCTCTTCAATTTTATTATTTTTGGTAACTTTATATAAGTTGAACCTCTTATTGGACAATATTTATTAATATTAATTTCAAGATGTACAATTCGGATCAACGACCACCCAGAATCTTTTTCTTGAAATTCATCTGCTTTAGATGCCATAAGACTATTCATCTTTTCTAAGGAGTCTTGTATATCTTGTTCATTTTCAACTAAAATCATTTGAGAATTAAAAGATTTTATATCTATTTCTAAATCTCCGTCTTTTATAATTTTTTGAGGTTTCACATATTCTGCGTATAAATCTAAATTATATTTTAAAGCGTTATATTTATTTAAGCAAGATAATAATAATTCAAAAACCTTATTTTTAATTATTTTTAAAAAGTTACTTATATCTAAATTTTCTTCTTGTGTATTTTCTATAGAATATGAAATAATTCTATTTTTAAAGCAAGATTTTAAGTATTTTATATTGTTATATAATATAACTCCGCTTATTATTTCCCCCACACATTCTTATGAAACCCTATTCCTATAATTTTATTCCTTATTATGCATTTAGCATTTCCAGCTAAATACTTATTGAATACATTCCTATTAAATATTACTCCCACACATTTTTATTTCTAACTATGCATCTAAATGCAAACTATTTGTTTTCTACATTTATCTATTTCGCGATAAATGTATAATTCTTAAGAAGACGCTTAAAACATAAGCATTTATGTTATATTTGAACCGTAAGCACTTTTATGGATTAGTTATGAAGCAATAGTAATTATAATTTTGGGAAGCATAAATCAGTCTAATCATAAACTCCTTGCAGAAAAGAACTAATTGAAGAGTCATTAAAATCTCAATTAATAATAAATTAATAAAAGTAATATTTGTAACTTAAATATAAAGTGAAAATAAATAAAATAAATATTAAATACAAATAAATAATTCTATAATCCTAATTAAAACTGTGTTTCCTTTTAACAATATTACTGGCACAGTCGGAACGTTTTTATAATAAATACCTTAAAAACGAAAAAAACCTACAAAATAATAAATAAAAATATAAAATTTTGTGAAATTATTATAAACATTGTAAAAAAAAGGAATCCGGTAAAAAGTAAAAGTGATTATTGAAATTATTTAAATATTAGTTCGGAAGTAAAATAAAAAAAAAACCAATTTAAAAAAAAAAAAAAAAAGTAAAAAGCGAACATTTTCCCTTTTAACAACAAAAAGTTATAAATTGTGTCCAACATTTGAGAAAAAGTGCATCAAGAACATCAATATTCAACAGTTTACCAACAAAATACATCAAGAATATCAGAACGTTTACAACAACAAAAATCAACATATTTTAAGCAACAAAAGAAAAAAAGTCATACAGTAAGCTCTCGACATCAAAAACAACGGTAAATACATTAATTTGATTATTATTATAATTTTTTATTATTACAAATAATTAAAATTTAAGAAAGAAAAAATAGTTTACTAAAAGAAAACTTAAAATAAAATAAAATAAAAGAAAGAAGTTATTATAAAAATACCAATATTATTATTAAATTTTAAATAAAAGTGTTTTACTATTACATTATATTGCAAAACATATTAATTATATTACTCCATTCGATGGTAGTAAATATTGTCTTTCTGGATTTATTAACAGAATAGAATCACTAATTCCATTAATTACGCCCCTCTCTAACGAACTAAAAGCTATAGTTTATGGTTATATTACTGACAAAATAGTTGGTAAAGCCAAACAAAGTAATGTAGAATCTTGGGAAAACCTTAAACAAATTTTGATAAAAAATCATGGTGAAAGCACACCAATACTAGATTTATTAGATGATTTGAAGTCAACTAGGTGCGACTCCACAATCGATATTTTTTATCAAAAAATAAGCAATTTATTATGTAGAATAAATAATGCAAAAAATTTAAATGGAGAAGGATCTGCAGAGCAAGTAACGGAAAATAATAGACAAGCTCTAAAACATTTTACTGAAAATTTACCACCTTTAGCAAAAAATTTAATTGGATGCAGAAATCCTGCAACATTAGATGATGCTCATTTATTATTATCACAATATGGTTATTTATCCTTTACCATAGACACATACCTAGACAGTGCATTTCATATAACAAATATGAGCTGCCTAAACTCATCATCTCGATAGATGGCGTTACGTGTAAAAATGTATGAAAGTATATCTAATAATTTTTCTTCATATATTTTTAAGATATACTTTATTTTACATAGGAACAAAAATATATTTTTGCTCTTTCAAATAGGAACAAAAATATATTCAATATGAATTTCTCATTTCTCAATGTGATTTTCTCATTATAGGTACATACACAGAATTTTCTCATCATTTAGGTGTAATATGCTTTTTTATAATTTTTATTTCTTTCTTGTTCTTAGATATCTTGCTTGGAAAAATAAAATATTACAAAAATTGTTTTTTTTTTATGTATCTGAAAAATTCTGAAGAATCAAATATATGTACATATATATAATTAGCTCGGATATCGGATTCAATTTCATTAATTTTATGTTTCATAAAAATACTTTCAAAATTTGATTGCGAGTAATGTACTTTTTAATTACCATGTTATGAGTGTGATGACTTTTATAACCAATTTAGGTACCGGCAGATGACTTTTCTAACCAATTTAGGTACCGGCAAACAAACAGTGTGCCATCAATACTTCAATTATATACCCCCAAAATAAATATTCCTTTGGTTACCTATATGTGGTGTTTAAAAATAGATTATCATGGATTTATTTGTTAGCGTGTTGACTGTATATCGAGATCTTTGGGCAAAGCAGAAGGGCTAAATATTGAAAATTTCTAAAAGCTTAGGTTGGAAATGTTGGGCGCTTTACTTTCGAAATTTGGAAACGCTTATAATTCAAATTAGATATCGATATTTTGAAAGTATATTAATTTACTTAAATTTCGGGACTTTCACACTGTATAATTAATGAAATAATGACAATGCAACAAAATTCAATAAAATATTTTCTTGAATATTGTCTGAAAAAAGTTGAATGTGGATTGGATTGTAAAATGCAAAACTGCATGGAAATATTTAAGAAACCAGAAGAAGTTTTCGAGGACATGGACAACGAATTATTTATTTTCAACAAAAATTACAACAAAAATTCTAATTTTGGATCTTTAAAGGTTCCTATTGAAATTATATTTCACACATCTCTTTTGTGAGTGCAAATTTTTAATTCGTTATTTGTAAAAAAGTGCAATATTAAAGGAATATTGAATTTTTAATTCGATAAATGTGTTGAAGAGATGGAAAAAAATAATAATTATCATTGGTATTTTTCACAAAAATGCTACTCTAAGCTATTAAAAAAAAATTTAAAAGTAATTTTAAGAAAAAATTGTAATTGGCAATTTGAGTTAATACAAAATAAAAATAAATGTAGTAGAGAAAATCAACACATGATAATTACACATATTTTTATAACCCAATTTATACTCGTACATAATATATTTTCAACATTGAAAAATTTAATTGTATGTATATATATATATGTATATATATATATATATATATCTTTCTGTACTTGCAATCTTCTCTTGTAAAAAGAATAGTAATATTTTTTATTACTGTCCTTTGTCCTTAAAAAATATTCTTTCTTTATGTTGTTTTTGTGAGTTTTTTTTTTGGTAAGAATTATTTCTATTTGAACATTTTAAAAAGGAAAAATGAAAAAATAAAAATATTTTTGAAATAGCGCATACTAGTGCCATCTGTTGAACATTATATCGTTAGATATACACGTTTAAAACGTAATTAAGAATGCACTGTCTAGTATAAGTGTCTATGCCTTTACTCATAAATAATATAAACCTACTCAAAACTCAAATAATAATCTCAATTTTAAACGTACTTACAACAACTATCAAAATAATCATAATAATAATAATCATGCTAACAATTCTCAAAATAATCATCACAATTCTCAAAATAACCATAATAATAAATATGATAGAAATACAAATCACCCTGTTGATTATAGATGTAACAGCCAACAAAATAATGTAGCTAGTGTACAATCACGTAGATATAGTAATTTTACAAGAAATGGAAATTATAGACATCAATTTAGACAAAATAATATGTCACATAACAATGAAATTGAACCAATGGAAATTTCAGTAAATGAAAACAGAAATCACTCTGTAAATTCAAATCGAAATTTTCCTATAAATGCCCGAAACAACTTCCTTATATAGTAATAAAAAATAAAATTCGTAATTTAAGATTCGTATTAGATACCGGTGCTGAAAATAGTATTATAAATCCTTTTATTTGCAATAATAAATGGAAAATTAATCCTTCTAATAAATTAATTAAAGTACTCGGTAGAAATATTGAAATAGACACACAATATAGTTTCCCTATATTTGATGAATTCAATGAAAAAAATGACTATTATATTCAATTTATAGAATACCAATTCCACAACAAATTTGATGGAATAATTGGTAATAATATACTTGTTGCTCTTGATGCGATAATCGATTTTAAAGAACGATTACTACGTACACGCAACGCAGTAATACCTTTTTATTTAAACGAAGAAGAAGAATTTTATTGTAACAACCGTTATACGGATGATTCAATACACGTTTTTAGTAACGAATTTCATGATAATATTCCGTTACAAAAGTTTTCTGAAAATTTAAAAGGTAATGATTTAATAAAATTAAAATCATTATTACTCTCTTACAAAGATGTATTTTTCAAAGAAGGTGATAACCTTTCTTTTACTAATGAAATTAAACATCAAATTAAAACAAAAACAGACAAAGCTATATATACTAAATCTTATCGATACCCACAAATTCATAGAAAAGAAGTTGATAAGCAAATAAAAGAAATGCTTGATCAAAAAATTATTAAACATAGTAATAGTCCATATAATTCTCCAATATGGATTATTCCAAAGAAAATAGATAATTCCGGTAAACAAAAATGGCGTATCGTAATCGACTATAGAAAATTAAATGATCAAACTATAGACGATAAATTTCCAATACCGAATATCGACGAATTGTTTGATAAATTAGGTAAATGTAGATATTTTTCAACAATAGATTTAGCCAAAGGTTTCCATCAAATTGAAGTTTTATCTGACGATCGTATGAAAACCGCCTTTTCTACCGCTAATGGACACTATGAATTTATCCGCATGCCATTCGGTTTAAAAAACGCCCCTTCAACCTTTCAAAGGTTGATGAATGATGTATTGAAAGATTATATTAACAAAATTTGTGTCGTTTACTTAGACGACATTCTTATTTTCTCTTCTAGTTTAGAAGAACATTTATTATCTATAAAAAAGATATTAAATCGATTAAGAGAATCGAACTTAAAAATCCAAATCGATAAATGCAAATTTGCATCAGAATCGACAAATTATTTAGGATATTATGCTACTAATGCTGGTATTAAACCTGATGAAAAAAAAGCTGAAGCTATTCAGAAAATGAAACTTCCAACTACTATAAAAGAAATTAAACAATTTCTTGGTATAACAGGTTATTACCGTAAATTTATAAAAGATTATGCAAAAGTTGCACACCCCTTAATAAAGTATTTGAAAAAAAATACAAAAATTAATATATTAGATAAAGTTTACATTGAAGCTTTTAATAAACCTAAACTGTTACTAATTAGCGATAATTAGTAATTTTAGTAAAGAATTTATATTAACGACGGATGCATCAAATCATGCAATTGGTGCAGTACTCAGTCAAAATAATCACCCTGTATGTTATGCTTCGCGTACACTAAACAACCATGAAACGCGGTATTCCACTATAGAGAAGGAACTACTTGCTATAGTCTGGTCTGTTAAATACTTTAGAACATGGTAGAACATTTAAAATTTTTACTGATCACAAACCTCTCGTGTGGTTAAATAATATTAAAGAACCTAATATGAGATTACAACGATGGAAATTACAATTAAATGAATACGATTTTAGAATTAATTATGTTAAAGGCAAAGAAAATAATGTTGCGGACGGATTAAGTAGATTTGTTATTGGTGATGAAAATAACGATAGTAATCTGAATATAAATGATAATTTGTTATATAATAATGAAGAAAATATACTTCAAAATATATTTAATAATGAAATAAATATTGATGATGTAGCATCAACCGCAGCTACAATTCATAGTGGTACAGACGACGATACTCACTATATACCAGTTACTGAAAGAGCAATTAATCTCTATAAAAATCAGATATATTTACAAACTGGTAACTCTGAAAAATCTATAATTAAAATAATAAATAAAAAACTTCAAAATCATATTACTATCAATGAAAATAGTAATTTATTAGAAATTATGAAAAACATATTAAAAGATAACGGTGTTATGTGTATTTATTGCGAAGATATAAAATTATTTGTACTATTTCAAGATATTTACGTGAAAAATTTTGCAAACAATAGTAATCTAAAGTTATTTAAATCCAATATTAAATTAATTGACGTAACTGATTCAGAAAAAATGTTAACTCTTATTAAAGAAGAACATTTAAAAAATAATCACCGTGGAATAAATGAAACGTTTTATGAATTAAAACAAAAATACTATTATCCACATTTAATGAATATAATTACAAAATACATAAATAACTGTGAGATTTGCATATTAGCAAAACATGATCGTCAACCTATAAAAATTCCTTTCAACTTAACAGAAACATCAAATAAATTTAATGATGTTGTACATATAGATATATGGTTTCCTGCCAGAAATATAATGTACGTCACTACTATAGATAAATTCAGCAAATATTCAGAAAGAATTACATTTCTAGGAAAAATGCAAAAATTAGTATATGATAATGAAAGATGTATACTTCACAACTCTGTTGAATTATTTCTAAAAGAAAATAATATTCAGTCACATATTACTACACCTGGTATTAAAACAGGCAACGCCTATGTAGAACGACTACATGGCACTTTAAATGAACACTTACGTATAATGAACGTAGACCCAGAAAATAAAGATGAACTTGATGAAAAAATTCAAAAAGCAATCATATTCTATAATAATACTTTACATAGTACTACTAAGTTAAGACCAATAGATTTTTTTATTAAAAATTTCGATCGTAACGATATTAAAGACCTATCAACAAAATTCGAACACGAAAAATTAAAAGAATCGAAAAATTGAATGAATCTCGTCACTCTAACTATATATTAAATGAGAATATTGTAATTAATAGAAATATTGCAAAAAATACACCTAAATATATAAGATTAAAACACTATAACAAAAATAACGATTATATTATAGATACTACTAATAAACGTAAAAATAGATATAACAATAAACAACCAAAAAAGAAAATTTCAATATCAAGAATAAACAAATATGAAAAAATTATCATTTCAGATGCAACTACTAATATTGCTGATACAAATAACTTGTGCCTTAAGTCAATCAATCGAAGTAATACCGATAAATAATGAAAATGGATATTCAGTATTCAAATTGGATGAAAAATTGGTGGTAGATTCATATACAAAAATTCTTCATATAATTAACTTAACACAATTTAATGAATTAATTGATAAAATTGAAGAAAATATAGATTCTTTACCCTTAGATCCAAATAATGAAAATTTAAATATATTATATAGAGAAGTCTTATTAGCAAAACATAACTTATATACTATTGTACCACATATTTTAATAGACAAAAATGACAAAAATAGACAAAAACGAGGTTTAATTAACGTTTTAGGATCAACACTTAAATTTATTGCAGGTAATATGGACAATGAAGACGCTACAGACATTTACAATCATTTAAATAATTTAGATAGAAACAAATAATCAAATAAATAAACAAGTTATAATTAACAATAATTTAATCAAAAATTTAAATCATGTAGTCAATGATATTAATAAAAATCGCGACAATCTTAACGCAATCCTAAATCAAACATTACTTGCAATGCAGAAATCAAACCTTATTTTCCAAATATATGTAGATGTTAATATAATCAATAAACAATTAGAAAAAAATTCTGATATTATTTTAATGAGTAAACTAAATATTTTAGCCCATGATTTACTATCTGAAGATGAAATTAATAAATATAATATAACAGTTACTACATTACCATATTTAACTAATAGTATCTTATTTAATTGATTTTAGTTATCGGTATACCAAATTTTGCTTTAGAAAAATATTACAACGCGTTAGTGATTCCATTCCCTAATAACCTGAATGAACAATTAGATTTTCACATAGAAGAAATAATTATTCAAAACAATAACGTATATAATAAAAATGATAAAATCATATTAAAGAAAAATTTAAAATTTCATGATAATGATTGTTTAAGAAATATTTTGCAAAAAACTAATATTTGTGAATTAAAAATAAATAATGCAACATCAATAACAAAAATATTTGATGATTTAATAATTACAAAAAATTTACCTACTGTTGAAATTTCTCAAAATTGTATTGATCAAAACATTGCAATTAAAAATAATAACGTAATTAAATTTAGTAACTGTAAAATAAATATAAATGATAATGTTTTTAAAAATAAAATTGAAAAATTTACAAATAATTTGATAATTCCAATTGTACACACCAATTTTACTAAAATTTTAAATAATTTGTCTTTAGAAAAACTACATGTTGAAAATATAGAAAATAGAGAAATAATTAAATATATTTAATATAAACATAATGTTATAAACTATAGTTATTTAAGCATAGGCTTAATCATAATAATTATTGTTTTAATATCTTTATTTTTGAAATTTAAAAATGTAAAACTGGAAGGAAAGTTACAAAAATCGAATTAATAAATAAACGTATTTCAGATCCTTTTGCGGGGCCGCAAATTTTTTAAAGGGGGGAGATGTTATATAATATAACTCTGCTTATTATTTCGCCCACACATTCCTATGAAACCCTATTCCTATAATTTTATTCCTTATTATGCATTTAGCATTTCCAGCTAAATACTTATTGAATACATTCCTATTAAATATTACTCTTACACATTTTTATTTCTAACTATGCATCTAAATGCAAACTATTTGTTTTCTACATTTATCTATTTCGCGATAAATGTATAATTCTTAAGAAGACGCTTCAAACATAAGCATTTATGTTATATTTGAACCGTAAGCACTTTTATGCATTATTTATGAAGCAATAGTAATTATAATTTTGGGAAGCATAAATCAGTCTAATCATAAACTCCTTCCAGAAAAGAACTAATTGAAGATTCATTAAAATCTCAATTAATAATAAATTAATAAAAGCAATATTTGTAACTTAAATATTAAGTGAAAATAAATAAAATAAATATTAAATAAAAGTAATATTTGTAACTTAAATATAAAGTGAAAATAAATAAAATAAATATTAAATACATATAAATAATTCTATAATCCTAATTAAAACTGTGTTTCCTTTTAACAATATTACTGGCGCAGTCGGAACGTTTTTATAATAAATACCTTAAAAACAAAAAAAAACCTACAAAATAATAAACAAAAATATAAAATTTTGTGAAATTATTATAAACATTGTAAAAAAAAAAGGAATCCGGTAAAAAGTAAAAGTGATTATTGAAATTATTTAAATATTAGTTCGGAAGTAAAATAAAAAAAAACCAATTTAAAAAAAAAAAAAAGTAAAAAGCGAACATTTTCCTTTTTAACAACAAAAAGTTATAAATTGTGTCCAACATTTGAGAAAAAGTGCATCAAGAACATAAATTTGATTATTATTATAATTTTTTATTATTACAAATAATTAAAATTTACGAAAGAAAAAATAGTTTACTAAAAGAAAACTTAAAATAAAATAAAATAAAAGAAAGAAGTTATTAAAGAAATACCAATATTATTATTAAATTTTAAATAAAATGGTTTTACTATTACATTATATTGCACACACAAAATAAAATATATAAATATATAAATTACAAATTTGAAAATTGAAAACAATTAATATAAAAATAAATTAAATAATCTTAATAATTAAAAATGGATAATGAAAGTAGAAATTCGTTAGATTATATTGCAAAACATATTAATTATATTACTCCATTCGATGGTAGTAAATATTGTCTTTCTGGATTTATTAACAGAATAGAATCACTAATTCCATTAATTACGCCCCTCTCTAACGAACTAAAAGCTATAGTTTATGGTTATATTACTGACAAAATAGTTGGTAAAGCCAAACAAAGTTTAATTAAAAATGGTAATGTAGAATCTTGGGAAAACCTTAAACAAATTTTGATAAAAAATCATGGTGAAAGCACACCAATACTAGATTTATTAGATGATTTGAAGTCGACTAGGTGCGACTCCACAATCGATATTTTTTATCAAAAAATAAACAATTTATTATGTAGAATAAATAATGCATAAAATTTAAATGGAGAAGGATCTGCAGAGCAAGTAACGGAAAATAATAGACAAGCTCTAAAACATTTTACTGAAAATTTACCACCTTTAGCAAAAAATTTAATTGGATGCAGAAATCCTGCAACATTAGATGATGCTCATTTATTATTATCACAATATGGTTATTTATCCTTTACTCATAAATAATATAAACCTACTCAAAACTCAAATAATAATCTCAATTTTAAACGTACTTACAACAACTATCAAAATAATCATAATAATAATAATCATGCTAACAATTCTCAAAATAATCATCACAATTCTCAAAATAACCATAATAATAAATATGATAGAAATACAAATCACCCTGTTGATTATAGACGTAACAGCCAACAAAATAATGTAGCTAGTGTATAATTACGTAGATCTAGTAATTTTACAAGAAATGGAAATTATAGACATCAATTTAGACAAAACAATAACAATGAAATGGAACCAATGGAAATTTCAGTAAATGAAAACAGAAATCACTCTGTAAATTCAAATCGAAATTTTCCTATAAATGCCCGAAACAACTTATATAGTAATAAAAAATAAAATTCGTAATTTAAGATTTGTATTAGATACCGGTGCTGAAAATAGTATTATAAATCCTTTTATTTGCAATAATAAATGGAAAATTAATCCTTCTAATAAATTAATTAAAGTACTCGGTAGAAATATTGAAATAGACACACAATATAGTTTCCCTATATTTGATGAATTCAATGAAAAAAATGACTATTATATTCAATTTATAGAATACCAATTCCACAACAAATTTGATGGAATAATTGGTAATAATATACTTATTGCTCTTGATGCGATAATCGATTTTAAAGAACGATTACTACGTACACGCAACGCAGTAATACCTTTTTATTTAAACGAAGAAGAAGAATTTTATTGTAACAACCGTTATACGGATGATTCAATACACGTTTTTAGTAACGAATTTCATGATAATATTCCGTTACAAAAGTTTTCTGAAAATTTAAAAGGTAATGATTTAATAAAATTAAAATCATTATTACTCTCTTACAAAGATGTATTTTTCAAAGAAGGTGATAACCTTTCTTTTACTAATGAAATTAAACATCAAATTAAAACAAAAACAGACAAAGCTATATATACTAAATCTTATCGATACCCACAAATTCATAGAAAAGAAGTTGATAAGCAAATAAAAGAAATGCTTGATCAAAAAATTATTAAACATAGTAATAGTCCATATAATTCTCCAAAACAAAAATGGCGTATCGTAATCGACTATAGAAAATTAAATGATCAAACTATAGACGATAAATTTCCAATACCGAATATCGACGAATTGTTTGATAAATTAGGTAAATGTAGATATTTTTCAACAATAGATTTAGCCAAAGGTTTCCATCAAATTGAAGTTTTATCTGACGATCGTATGAAAACCGCTTTTTCTACCACTAATGGACACTATGAATTTTTCCGCATGCCATTCGGTTTAAAAAACGCCCCTTCAACCTTTCAAAGATTGATGAATGATGTATTGAAAGATTATATTAACATAATTTGTGTCGTATACTTAGACGACATTCTTATTTTCTCTTCTAGTTTAGAAGAACATTTATTATCTATAAAAAAAATATTAAATCGATTAAGAGAATCGAACTTAAAAATCCAAATCGATAAATGCAAATTTGCATCAGAATCGACAAATTATTTAGGATATTATGTTACTAATGCTGGTATTAAACCTGATGAAAAAAAAACTGAAGCTATTCAGAAAATGAAACTTCCAACTACTATAAAAGAAATTAAACAATTTCTTGGTATAACAGGTTATTACCGTAAATTTATAAAAGATTATGCAAAAGTTGCACACCCCTTAATAAAGTATTTGAAAAAAAATACAAAAATTAATATATTAGATAAAGTTTATATTGAAGCTTTTAATAAACTTAAACTGTTACTAATTAGCGATCCTGTTCTTAAAAGTCCTAATTTTAGTAAAGAATTTATATTAACGATGGATGCATCAAATCATGCAATTGGTGCAGTACTCAGTCAAAATAATCACCCTGTATGTTATGCTTCGCGTACACTAAACAACCATGAAACGCGGTATTCCACTATAGAGAAGGAACTACTTGCTATAGTCTGGTCTGTTAAATACTTTAGAACATATTTGTATGGTAGAACATTTAAAATTTTTACTGATCACAAACCTCTCGTGTGGTTAAATAATATTAAAGAACCTAATATGAGATTACAACGATGGAAATTATAATTAAATGAATACGATTTTACAATTAATTATGTTAAAGGCAAAGAAAATAATGTTGCGGACGGATTAAGTAGATTTGTTATTGGTGATGAAAATAACGATAGTAATCTGAATATAAATGATAATTTGTTATATAATAATGAAGAAAATATACTTCAAAATATATTTAATAATGAAATAAATATTGATGATGTAGCATCAACCGCAGCTACAATTCATAGTGGTACAGAAGACGATACTCACTATATACCAGTTACTGAAAGAGCAATTAATCTCTATAAAAATCAGATATATTTACAAACTGGTAACTCTGAAAAATCTATAATTAAAATAATAAATAAAAAACTTCAAAATCATATTACTATCAATGAAAATAGTAATTTATTAGAAATTATGAAAAACATATTAAAAGATAACGGTGTTATGTGTATTTATTGCGAAGATATAAAATTATTTGTACTATTTCAAGATATTTACGTGAAAAATTTTGCAAACAATAGTAATCTAAAGTTATTTAAATCCAATATTAAATTAATTGACGTAACTGATTCAGAAAAAATGTTAACTCTTATTAAAGAAGAACATTTAAAAAATAATCACCGTGGAATAAATGAAACGTTTTATGAATTAAAACAAAAATACTATTATCCACATTTAATGAATATAATTACAAAATACATAAATAAGTGTGAGATTTGCATATTAGCAAAACATGATCGTCAACCTATAAAAATTCCTTTCAACTTAACAGAAACATCAAATAAATTTAATGATGTTGTACATATAGATATATGGTTTCCTGCCAGAAATATAATGTACGTCACTACTATAGATAAATTCAGCAAATACGCTACTATACACAAATTAAACGATAGAACTTGGATCTCAATTTTGAAAGTGTTTTTTGTAGAGCGATAAAACTCTTTTGTTCTACCGCGTGAATATTCGTTGATGAATAAATTGGTTCCTACTAGGAACTTAGATTAATTATACTTGTCGCCTGTAAAGTTTAAGAAAACTGTAGAACTGTCTGTCTTCAGACTCAAAGACAGAAATAAAACAATAAGTAAGTCTTGGAACAGTTCTAAATAGAATGATTTATTAATTACAAATTTTGCTTCTTTTATATCCTAAAATTGCAAGCTGGCACTTAATACTACCAAAAATATAATTCACATAATGTACTTAATTCTAATTTCTAGCATGCAACCTTAAATATAATTCCCATAATATTAATTTGCATACATAAATTCTTGAAATAGTTTTCCCATAAATCTAATTAATATTATAATAAAAAAATTTATATTATTTGATTTAATTTTGTATCATGTTACACTAAAATTACGGATATTTGAAACCCCCAAATTTAATTTATTTGCAAAATATTAATTTTAAATTATGTAAAATTATATCTAAAAAATGCATTACTTATTATTGTGGAAATAATAAAATTATATCTAAAACCTATACTAATTATTATTGTGGGAATTAAACATCCTCCCCCACCTTTAAAGCTGCTAGAGATTTAAACAATTTCGTGTAACTCAAATAAGTCATCTCTCGATGTGGTGGTAGGATGTGAGTGCTGTAATCTCCGTGGTGCTGGTGTCGGACTTTGGAATTTGATCCAACATTTCCATATAACAAAACCTGCTGCGCACAGACAAAATAGTGCTGCTGTCGAGTAGCTAACAATGTACTGATGTATATCATGAGAGTTTAGACCAGTAGACAGTTGTTCCTTATTTTGGAGATTTTGTATGGCGTCCTTCAGTGTGCTGATGTCTGCACTGTTGTTTATTGTCAATGGGTGTAGGTTTACTTGCTGATGTTTCTTGATGGTGAATCCTTTACTGATATTCGATGTTATTATTGGTAGTTTCAGGCTGTTAGTCTTATTCGCTGGTGAGTCGATGCTGAGTGATGGATGCCTTATAACGCATGGAGCATTCAGCTTGAGTATCCCATCCTCCTTGATGCTTTTTCGTATTGTGGCTTCTTCGCAGATAGCCGTGAACGATATTTCTTCTGTTAATGAAAACAACCATTCCTTTCCACTGTGTAATGCTTTCCACCAGTTTGCTAGTTTCGTTTGCGCAACTTCACAATGAGAAAGGTTGTTTTCTTGAAATAAAAGCGACATTTCGCACAGATAAGCCTGCGATCCCTTTTTGAATATCGGGTATTGCTGATTGCAGAATAGGTTCCCTTCGGACACAGTGACGCATCCACCGAATTGTTGTTCCGTTAAAGCGAAGTAGCTGTCTTGATGTATATTTAAAACCAAATATCTGAGTGAAGTCTGTATGAATAAGAGTGTGCCTTCGTGACGCATTGGAAATGGTGTTATTGCAAAGATCTCATAACGCTCTATGTTCACTAAAGGAAGATCTATGGTAATGATTAAACATTGCAGAGTCATCCTTCCTCTAGCCTTCATCAATGTGTACAATGTTAATAGCTCTGTACCGCTTGCGCCTCCTGGTATTATTGTATTAGCAGGGAGATTCTCTGTTATAACAGAAACCTCATTTTTGAGCTGATCGGGTGTTACTAGCAATGGATTTATTCGACCATGATGCGTATCCGTTAGTAGATCAATGAATGCATTCTGCATGCTGCGACAATCATTTGCTACTGCCATAGTTTGAGTTGATAGAGTAACCACACGAGAGGTTACATCTTGTTGTTTATTCAGCTGATTCGTAATATTGCTTAGTAGACTGTAAATATTCTCGAACTGCTGGTTAATATCATCTTCAACCTTGTGTAGTATATTGGAAGTAGCGTCTATCAGCGATGTTTGATTTTTAATAAGGTTCAATAGATGCTCTTGATTGTTCTGACTTCTTATAATTACTTGTTGGAGCTTGTCAGCATATTTCTGATCTAATATACCAAATAATCCATTTGCTAGGCTACCTATAAAATCAAATGGTGAACGCTTGGAGCGCTTTCGATCAACTGCATGTCCAGTCAGTATGAGATCGTCGATGTGTCTAATAACCTCAAACTGATGTGATAGGTGTGCTGCGACAGCATTGCAATGGCTCTTATGTTCTTCCGTGATACTGCAAATTTCATCTAAGGCCCAAATACATTGCCTCAGTCCCTCGATTTCATTCCAGTATGTTTTCAGATCGTAGTAGACAACTATTTTCCATTCGTCAGCTATGAGGTGCACCTTGCCTAAATTTTCAAAATACAAGCCAGGTGTGTTGTTAAATGGGACTACCTCAACTGGAACAACCGCGAACGATGGCATGACGAGTGACGTTAACAACAATAGACTCGTAACTGCTGTAGTTAATTTAGGGATCTTGTATCTGGGTTGACCCTTTGGATTGGTAGCTGCTGTTCTGTCGACCTTCTTATTTTTTTGGTCCGTTTTGGTTTCTATATTCGCCTCTTGTTGCGTGCTGGTCTCCTTTGATGCCCTTACTGCGGGTTGGTTCGAGTCAACTGCATCTAATTGATCCACGTCTGGCAATGGACAAACGTTATGTATGGCACGAGTAAATGTTCCTGTGGAAGTTTTTAAGTCTACCACTCGAATTCGACCGTCATCTCCGGGTATTGTTTTGATGACACGTGCCATGACCCATTGTAATGGAGGTAGATTTGAATCTTTTAACAGTACGAGACTGCCAACCTTGACCGAGCAGGTTCCATCTTTCCATTTAGCTCTGATCTGAAGCTCCTGAAGATATTCCTTCGACCATCTGTCCCAAAATTTGTGACGTAGCCGACTTACTAATTCCCATCGATGTAAGCTATTGATATTGCGCTCCTTCCTATAGGCATCCTCCATAGCCCTTAATGGCTCACCAATTAGAAAATGCCCAGGTGTTAGGGCTTGTACGTCGTTAGGGTCTGCTGATAGCGGTGTTAATGGGCGAGAATTTAATGCGGCTTCGATCTCGGTAATAATAGTAGCCAATTCTTCGTAAGTAAGAGTTGCTGCACTGGTAATTCTCTTTAGGTGGTATTTAGCTGATTTTACTGCAGCCTCCCATAGACCTCCGAAGTGTGGTGAGCGAGGTGGAATATGATGCCACTGAATCCCTTGACGAGAGCATTCTTTCTTAACCTCTGATTCATGATGCTCGGGCTCTGGTTTTCAGATCGGGCTCCAATAAAATTTGTAGCGTTATCACAAAAAATCTTCGTTGGACACCCTCTTCTAGCGATAAACTGTTTAAGGGCTCCAATAAAACTGGCTGTTGTTAGGTCTGACACTAGCTCCAGATGTACCGTCTTGACGGCGAAGCAGACGAACACAGCAATATATGTTTTTGTAGGACGTTTTCCTCTAATTTTGTAATGGATTGTTATTGGTCCGCAGAAGTCTATCCCGACATTCATAAAAGGGCGCGCTGGTTCAATTCTTTCTGCTGGTAAGTTGCCCATTAGTTGATGAATGGTGGTCGGTTTGGCCCGAGAACACCTGATACATTGCTTAACGATAGTACGTACTATGCTTTTTCCATGAGTAGGCCAAAATTTTTGTCGTATGAGCGCTAGCAATGCCTGCGACCCTGCATGCAAATGTTTTAAGTGTAACTGTTGTACCATCATTTTTGTAAATGGATCCGACCCTGCCAAAAGAATTGGGTGTTTTGCATTGAAAGGAAGCGATGACTTTTCAAGCCTTCCCCCCACGCGTATAACACCATGGTCATCTATGAAGGGTGTAAGCGAGGCCAATTTGCTATCCTTTGACACGACCTTTTTGGATGCTAACTCCTTAATCTCCTTTTTGAAATTTCTCATTTGGATATGCTTTGTAATCAATTCCAGTGAGTCTTCCATTTCTTGAGGGTTAGGTTTGATACTCAGAGTCCGCAAATCCTCAGGTTGTTTCGCGTTTTTCCAAAATCGTGTCATAAATGCCAGTGTTTCTTGTAAGCGCCGGAAATTGTTGTTGTGTTTAATTGAGTCAATCACACTCTCTTTTTTTGTTGCTAGCAAAGCTGATTTTATGCATCTGGCTTCAGGCATTTCATCTGTAAGAGCGAGCATATTTGTGGGCCATTTATCTTCTGATAACCCAAGAAATTCAGGTCCTTCAAACCATAAGCTGGAGTGCAGTAGTTGTTCAGGATACATTCCGTGAGATGCAAGATCTGCTGGATTCTGTTTAGAGGCAATATGGCGCCATTCATTAAAATTGGTGCTTTTTTGAATATAAGCGACCCTGTTGGCAACAAATGTGTGAAAAGAGGCTGATGGTGCTGCTATCCAAGATAACACAATGGTGGAATCGGTCCAAAATTTCCATTCCTGTATTTCGACACACAGTGTTTTCCTTAAACGGTTTGCGAGCTGCGTTGCTAATTTGGCCGCACACAATTCCAGACGTGGAAGTGTTGTTGTTTTTGTGGGGGCCACCTTTGATTTTGCACACAGCAGTCGCACCTTGAACCTTCCTTTTTCATCGACGGATCGCAAGTATACTGCTGTTCCATATGCCTTTTCACTTGCATCTGAAAATATAAGTACTTGGGTACACTTGCGTTTTCCAATGCTAAGTATGTGCCTCTCAATATCGATGTTCTGTATTTTTGTCAATTCATTTCGGAAGCGAGTCCACTTGGTATGAAGCTCTAATGGTATTGCAGCATCCCAGTCTAGTTTCAATTTCCAGAGCTCTTGAATAAAGATCTTGGCCAATGTTATAACCGGGTTAACTAATCCTAATGGATCGAATAGATGGGCCGCATCGGACGTCACTGTTCGTTTGGTAATTTGTTTGCGTTCCGGCCAAATAGTTTGAAATTTAAACTGATCGGTGGTTGGTAGCCAAGTTAGACCTAATGTCTTAATGCTGCCTTCCGTAGAATTTTTTATCGTAATGAGCTCTTCTCGATCTTGTAAATCAACATTTCGAAGTAATTTTGAATGATTGGCGCACCATTTTCTTAATATGAAGCCACCACTTGCGAGTAGCTTTTTTAGCTCGGTTTGCAGATTTAAAATCTTGTCTAAATCATCACAGCCGGTCATAACGTCGTCAACGTAAAAATCTCTTTTTGTTATCTGTGCTGCAATTGGAAACTCATTAGCACATTCGTCCGCCAATTGGTGTAAACATCTGATCGCAAGGTAGGAAGCGCTGGTGGTTCCATATGTTACTGTTTTTAGTCGATAATATTTAAGCGGCTCGGTTGGCCCTTCTCTCCATATTATGAGTTGATACCAAGTGTCAGTGTCCTCGATCATAATTTGCCGGTACATCTTGGAAATGTCAGCTGTAAAGACGTATGTATGTAGTCTGAAACGGATCAATACTGAAAAAAGATCATCCTATCTCGTGGGACCAGTCATTAATATGTCATTTAATGACTTGTTGTTTGTTGTTTTGGCTGATGCATCGTATACCACTCTTAATTTGGTGGTACTACTTTCAAGTTTGAGTACGCAGTGATGCGGTAGAAAGTAGTGACCGGTAGGTATGTCTGCTTCTCGTACCTCTTCCATATGATGCAATGCTTCATATTCACGCATGAACATGGTGTATTCGATTCTCAACGAGGTGTGCCTTAACAAACGTTTTTCCAAGCTAAAAACTCGTTGTAAGGCAACCTGTTTGGATTCACCCAGCTTTTCTTGAGTTTTAAACGGTATCCGGACTAGAAATCGTCCAGTTTCGGTTCTCTGTATCGTTTTCTTGAAGATGTCTTCATAATTTAATTCAATGGTTGTCATAGTCTTGCTATCCTCTCCAACTTCCTCTATGTCCCAAAAACGAGCTAGCTGTTCGTTGAGAGATATTTCTTCATGAGCACTTATACCACAGAACATAGAACCAGCTGATGTGTTTTTGGCTCTTCCGAGAACAACCCAACCGAGCAGAGTATTTTGAAACATAGGCGCATCTTCTCTTGGTCGAAACTGTCCAACAGACATTAGTTGGCAATAAATATCGGCGCCAATTAGCAAGTCTATTGTTTGTGGTCGATTGAATGCTGGATCCGCTCATTGTATGTTGTTCGGAATATTCCATGACTTTGTATCAATATGACGATGAGGCTGGTCAGTAGAAATTTTTGATAAAATAAATGCTTCTAATCGTGTTATATAGCCTGTTATGTTAGATTTAAGTTCTACATTAATTCTTCGCTGCGATTTGCTCAACTGAGTTCCGATTCCAGTTATGTCTAAGCTGTGTGGTGTAGTTCTTAGTTCTTATATTGAGCTTTTTCGCAAGCTTATCGGTAATAAAATTCAACTGCGAGCTGGAGTCAAGTAGCGCACGGCACCTGACCGACTTGTTAGTTTTGTCCGTTAAAGTTACCATTGCGGTTGCTAAAAATACAAATTGTGTTGCAAGGTTGGATTGTGCTGCTAGGCTCGATGAACTTTGCGGATTACCAGATGATTGTAGTTTTAGAGCTTGTTGCTGTGGAAATGACTCATGAAGTATGGTATGATGTTTGGTTGGACACTTCATACAATTTCTAGACTAACAATTCAATGCACCATGGCCAGTTCCCAGGCAATTCATGCATAACTTGAAGCGCTTAACGTGATTTAAGCGTTCTGCTGCAGATAAACGACTAAAAGCATCGCATTTATATAATTTGTGCGATCCCTTGCATTTGGAACATGTAACTGATTGTGCTTCTTTCGACAACAGTGCAGAAGGTCTGTTGGGAACCTTGGTAGCGCTGCGAGATTGGTAACTCTGTTGTACTCTGTTTCCAGCAGCTTCTAATGATTGAAAACGTAATTCAATAAATAAGTAGAAATCATCTAGCGCCTGTAGTTCTCTAGGTTGTTTTAGCGACAACTCGTATAAGCGACGAGTCTCAGCGTCCAGTTTTGGTAGCAAAATTTGGAGCACTAATGAGTCCCAACTGCGAATATCAACACCCAAATTTCTCACGGCAAGCAAACATTCCTTGGTATGGTCATGGAAGCGTTTTAGACCATAGTGAGTTTCTGTTGTTAAAGCTGGTGTGGCTAACAGATCTGCCAAACATGATGAAACTAACACTCTTGGATTGTCGTAACGATTGAGCAACGTATCCCATGCTGTAAGATAGTTTTCTTCTGTTACTAATAAATGGCAGATTAAGCGACTTGCCTCGCCAGCAAGATAGGCCTTGAGATAGTAAAATTTCTCAATTGCACTGATACTCGTCTGAATATGTATCATTTGTTCGAATATATCTTGGAATTGTTTCCACTTTCTACTATTTCCATCAAAAATTGGTATAACAATTTTTGGGAGCTTCAAATGTGTAGCGCTGGTACTGCTTGTACGAGGAGCCATATTAGAATGATCTACAGCTGTTTTTAGTTTAGCTGTAATTTCAAAATACTGGTCCTCTAAAGCTTCAAAATACTCGCTTTTGTAGTCTCCCATATAGGTTTGGCACATTAAGTTTTGATGCCGTGATGAGACGTCGGCGTAGTATTTGCTGCATGCTTCGAACTTTGCATTGAGGTACGCTACTGCGCTGTCCTTCTCAATATCTTGTTGCAAACCTTGCAGCAATCTCTCTAGGGATGTCATAGCAACTCTCTGTAACTTTATTTGTAGTACTTCAGCCTCATTTGTTGGTTCATTAGTGAGCTGGTTGATGTCGGATTGGCTCTGTACTGGTGTTGCGGGGAACACGGCAGATTTAGATATAGATTCTTCCAACAGTGACTTTTGTAGTTCCAGAATACCCTTATATTTAATATATGCTTGCTCGATCTTTTCCTTGTAACCTTGCCGCAGATAGGCATGATCGGAATCTAATACGGGAATTATCGCTGCATGATTTTCACCAAATTCATCATATAAGCTTTGTAGAATCTCAAGTCTGTTCTTAAAGTATTCTACCTTCTGTTTCCGTTCCTTGGAATCCTTGTTGTAATTGACGTAGTGACGTTCGATCTCCTGTCCAATCTCTGATTGCCTTTGTATGGCAGCGTCTAGCGCAGTTGTCATGATGAGGATGAAACTTAGCAAAAGTTTTCGTAAAATGTGATAATTCTGACGTTGTAGCACGTAGAATCACGTCGGGGTCACCAATGTTTTTTGTACAGCGATAGAACTCTTTTGTTCTACCGCGTGAATATTCGTTGATGAATAAATTGGTTCCTACTAGGAACTTAGATTAATTATACTTGTCGCCTGTAAAGTTTAAGAAAACTGTAGAACTGTCTGTCTTCAGACTCAAAGACAGAAATAAAACAATAAGTAAGTCTTCGAACAGTTCTAAATAGAATGATTTATTAATTACGAATTTTGCTTTTTTTATATCCTAAAATTGCAAGCTGGCACTTAATACTACCAAAAATATAATTCACATAATGTACTTAATTCTAATTTCTAGCATGCAACCTTAAATATAATTCCCATAATATTAATTTGCATACATAAATTCTTAAAAGAAAGAATTACATTTCTAGGAAAAATGCAAAAATTAGTATATGATAATGAAAGATGTATACTTCACAAATCTGTAGAATTATTTCTAAAAGAAAATAATATTCAGTCACATATTACTACACCTGTTATTAAAACAGGCAACGCCGATGTAGAACGACTACATGGCACTTTAAATGAACACTTACGTATAATGAACGTAGACCAAGAAAATAAAGATGAACTTGATGAAAAAATTCAAAAAGCAATCATATTCTATAATAATACTTTACATAGTACTACTAAGTTAAGACCAATAGATTTTATTATTAAAAATTTCGATCGTAACGATATTAAAGACCTATCAACAAAATTCGAACAAGAAAAAAATAAAAGAATCGAAAAATTGAATAATAGCTAGTGTACAATTACGTAGATCTAGTAATTTTACAAGAAATGGAAATTATAGACATCAATTTAGACAAAATAATATGTCACATAACAATGAAATTGAACCAATGGAAATTTCAGTAAATGAAAACAGAAATCACTCTGTAAATTCAAATCGAAATTTTCCTATAAATGCCCGAAACAACTTCCTTATATAGTAATAAAAAATAAAATTCGTAATTTAAGATTCGTATTAGATACCGGTGCTGAAAATAGTATTATAAATCCTTTTATTTGCAATAATAAATGGAAAATTAATCCTTCTAATAAATTAATTAAAGTACTCGGTAGAAATATTGAAATAGACACACAATATAGTTTCCCTATATTTGATGAATTCAATGAAAAAAATGACTATTATATTCAATTTATAGAATACCAATTCCACAACAAATTTGATGGAATAATTGGTAATAATATACTTATTGCTCTTGATGCGATAATCGATTTTAAAGAACGATTACTACGTACACGCAACGCAGTAATACCTTTTTATTTAAACGAAGAAGAAGAATTTTATTGTAACAACCGTTATACGGATGATTCAATACACGTTTTTAGTAACGAATTTCATGATAATATTCCGTTACAAAAGTTTTCTGAAAATTTAAAAGGTAATGATTTAATAAAATTAAAATCATTATTACTCTCTTACAAAGATGTATTTTTCAAAGAAGGTGATAACCTTTCTTTTACTAATGAAATTAAACATCAAATTAAAACAAAAACAGACAAAGCTATATATACTAAATCTTATCGATACCCACCAATTCATAGAAAAGAAGTTGATAAGCAAATAAAAGAAATGCTTGATCAAAAAATTATTAAACATAGTAATAGTCCATATAATTCTCCAAAACAAAAATGGCGTATCGTAATCGACTATAGAAAATTAAATGATCAAACTATAGACGATAAATTTCCAATACCGAATATCGACGAATTGTTTGATAAATTAGGTAAATGTAGATATTTTTCAACAATAGATTTAGCCAAAGGTTTCCATCAAATTGAAGTTTTATCTAACGATCGTATGAAAACCGCTTTTTCTACCGCTAATGGACACTATGAATTTTTCCGCATGCCATTCGGTTTAAAAAACGCCCCTTCAACCTATCAAAGGTTGATGAATGATGTATTGAAAGATTATATTAACAAAATTTGTGTCGTATACTTAGACGACATTCTTATTTTCTCTTCTAGTTTAGAAGAACATTTATTATCTATAAAAAAAAATATTAAATCGATTAAGAGAATCGAACTTAAAAATCCAAATCGATAAATGCAAATTTGCATCAGAATCGACAAATTATTTAGGATATTATGTTACTAATGCTGGTATTAAACCTGATGAAAAAAAAACTGAAGCTATTCAGAAAATGAAACTTCCAACTACTATAAAAGAAATTAAACAATTTCTTGGTATAACAGGTTATTACCGTAAATTTATAAAAGATTATGCAAAAGTTGCACACCCCTTAATAAAGTATTTGAAAAAAAATACAAAAATTAATATATTAGATAAAGTTTATATTGAAGCTTTTAATAAACTTAAACTGTTACTAATTAGCGATCCTGTTCTTAAAAGTCCTAATTTTAGTAAAGAATTTATATTAACGACGGATGCATCAAATCATGCAATTGGTGCAGTACTCAGTCAAAATAATCACCCTGTATGTTATGCTTCGCGTACACTAAACAACCATGAAACGCGGTATTCCACTATAGAGAAGGAACTACTTGCTATAGTCTGGTCTGTTAAATACTTTAGAACATATTTGTATGGTAGAACATTTAAAATTTTTACTGATCACAAACCTCTCGTGTGGTTAAATAATATTAAAGAACCTAATATGAGATTACAACGATGGAAATTATAATTAAATGAATACGATTTTAGAATTAATTATGTTAAAGGCAAAGAAAATAATGTTGCGGACGGATTAAGTAGATTTGTTATTGGTGATGAAAATAACGATAGTAATCTGAATATAAATGATAATTTGTTATATAATAATGAAGAAAATATACTTCAAAATATATTTAATAATGAAATAAATATTGATGATGTAGCATCAACCGCAGCTACAATTCATAGTGGTACAGAAGACGATACTCACTATATACCAGTTATATCTATAAAAATCAGATATATTTATAAACTGGTAACTCTGAAAAATCTATAATTAAAATAATAAATAAAAAACTTCAAAATCATATTACTATCAATGAAAATAGTAATTTATTAGAAATTATGAAAAACATATTAAAAGATAACGGTGTTATGTGTATTTATTGCGAAGATATAAAATTATTTGTACTATTTCAAGATATTTACGTGAAAATTTTTGCAAACAATAGTAATCTAAAGTTTTTTAAATCCAATATTAAATTAATTGACGTAACTGATTCAGAAAAAATGTTAACTCTTATTAAAGAAGAACATTTAAAAAATAATCACCGTGGAATAAATGAAACGTTTTATGAATTAAAACAAAAATACTATTATCCACATTTAATGAATATAATTACAAAATACATAAATAACTGTGAGATTTGCATATTAGCAAAACATGATCGTCAACCTATAAAAATTCCTTTCAACTTAACAGAAACATCAAATAAATTTAATGATGTTGTACATATAGATATATGGTTTCCTGCCAGAAATATAATGTACGTCACTACTATAGATAAATTCAGCAAATACGCTACTATACACAAATTAAACGATAGAACTTGGATCTCAATTTTGAAAGTGTTTTTTGTAGAGCGATAAAACTCTTTTGTTCTACCGCGTGAATATTCGTTGATGAATAAATTGGTTCCTACTAGGAACTTAGATTAATTATACTTGTCGCCTGTAAAGTTTAAGGAAACTGTAGAACTGTCTGTCTTCAGACTCAAAGACAGAAATAAAACAATAACTAAGTCTTGGAACAGTTCTAAATAGAATGATTTATTAATTACAAATTTTGCTTCTTTTATATCCTAAAATTGCAAGCTGGCACTTAATACTACCAAAAATATAATTCACATAATGTACTTAATTCTAATTTCTAGCATGCAACCTTAAATATAATTCCCATAATATTAATTTGCATACATAAATTCTTGAAATAGTTTTCCCATAAATCTAATTAATATTATAATAAAAAAATTTATATTATTTGATTTAATTTTGTATCATGTTACACTAAAATTACGGATATTTGAAACCCCCAAATTTAATTTATTTGCAAAATATTAATTTTAAATTATGTAAAATTATATCTAAAAAATGCATTACTTATTATTGTGGAAATAATAAAATTATATCTAAAACCTATACTAATTATTATTGTGGGAATTAAACATCCTCCCCCACCTTTAAAGCTGCTAGAGATTTAAACAATTTCGTGTAACTCAAATAAGTCATCTCTCGATGTGGTGGTAGGATGTGAGTGCTGTAATCTCCGTGGTGCTGGTGTCGGACTTTGGAATTTGATCCAACATTTCCATATAACAAAACCTGCTGCGCACAGACAAAATAGTGCTGCTGTCGAGTAGCTAACAATGTACTGATGTATATCATGAGAGTTTAGACCAGTAGACAGTTGTTCCTTATTTTGGAGATTTTGTATGGCGTCCTTCAGTGTGCTGATGTCTGCACTGTTGTTTATTGTCAATGGGTGTAGGTTTACTTGCTGATGTTTCTTGATGGTGAATCCTTTACTGATATTCGATGTTATTATTGGTAGTTTCAGGCTGCTAGTCTTATTCGCTGGTGAGTCGATGCTGAGTGATGGATGCCTTATAACGCATGGAGCATTCAGCTTGAGTATCCCATCCTCCTTGATGCTTTTTCGTATTGTGGCTTCTTCGCAGATAGCCGTGAACGATATTTCTTCTGTTAATGAAAACAACCATTCCTTTCCACTGTGTAATGCTTTCCACCAGTTTGCTAGTTTCGTTTGCGCAACTTCACAATGAGAAAGGTTGTTTTCTTGAAATAAAAGCGACATTTCGCACAGATAAGCCTGCGATCCCTTTTTGAATATCGGGTATTGCTGATTGCAGAATAGGTTCCCTTCGGACACAGTGACGCATCCACCGAATTGTTGTTCCGTTAAAGCGAAGTAGCTGTCTTGATGTATATTTAAAACCAAATATCTGAGTGAAGTCTGTATGAATAAGAGTGTGCCTTCGTGACGCATTGGAAATGGTGTTATTGCAAAGATCTCATAACGCTCTATGTTCACTAAAGGAAGATCTATGGTAATGATTAAACATTGCAGAGTCATCCTTCCTCTAGCCTTCATCAATGTGTACAATGTTAATAGCTCTGTACCGCTTGCGCCTCCTGGTATTATTGTATTAGCAGGGAGATTCTCTGTTATAACAGAAACCTCATTTTTGAGCTGATCGGGTGTTACTAGCAATGGATTTATTCGACCATGATGCGTATCCGTTAGTAGATCAATGAATGCATTCTGCATGCTGCGACAATCATTTGCTACTGCCATAGTTTGAGTTGATAGAGTAACCACACGAGAGGTTACATCTTGTTGTTTATTCAGCTGATTCGTAATATTGCTTAGTAGACTGTAAATATTCTCGAACTGCTGGTTAATATCATCTTCAACCTTGTGTAGTATATTGGAAGTAGCGTCTATCAGCGATGTTTGATTTTTAATAGGGTTCAATAGATGCTCTTGATTGTTCTGACTTCTTATAATTACTTGTTGGAGCTTGTCAGCATATTTCTGATCTAATATACCAAATAATCCATTTGCTAGGCTACCTATAAAATCAAATGGTGAACGCTTGGATCGCTTTCGATCAACTGCATGTCCAGTCAGTATGAGATCGTCGATGTGTCTAATAACCTCAAACTGATGTGATAGGTGTGCTGCGACAGCATTGCAATGGCTCTTATGTTCTTCCGTGATACTGCAAATTTCATCTAAGGCCCAAATACATTGCCTCAGTCCCTCGATTTCATTCCAGTATGTTTTCAGATCGTAGTAGACAACTATTTTCCATTCGTCAGCTATGAGGTGCACCTTGCCTAAATTTTCAAAATACAAGCCAGGTGTGTTGTTAAATGGGACTACCTCAACTGGAACAACCGCGAACGATGGCATGACGAGTGACGTTAACAACAATAGAGTCGTAACTGCTGTAGTTAATTTAGGGATCCTGTATCTGGGTTGACCCTTTGGATTGGTAGCTGCTGTTCTGTCGACCTTCTTATTTTTTTGGTCCGTTTTGGTTTCTATATTCGCCTCTTGTTGCGTGCTGGTCTCCTTTGATGCCCTTACTGCGGGTTGGTTCGAGTCAACTGCATCTAATTGATCCACGTCTGGCAATGGACAAACGTTATGTATGGCACGAGTAAATGTTCCTGTGGAAGTTTTTAAGTCTACCACTCGAATTCGACCGTCATCTCCGGGTATTGTTTTGATGACACGTGCCATGACCCATTGTAATGGAGGTAGATTTGAATCTTTTAACAGTACGAGACTACCAACCTTGACCGAGCAGGTTCCATCTTTCCATTTAGCTCTGATCTGAAGCTCCTGAAGATATTCCTTCGACCATCTGTCCCAAAATTTGTGACGTAGCCGACTTACTAATTCCCATCGATGTAAGCTATTGATATTGCGCTCCTTCCTATAGGCATCCTCCATAGCCCTTAATGGCTCACCAATTAGAAAATGCCCAGGTGTTAGGGCTTGTACGTCGTTAGGGTCTGCTGATAGCGGTGTTAATGGGCGAGAATTTAATGCAGCTTCGATCTCGGTAATAATAGTAGCCAATTCTTCGTAAGTAAGAGTTGCTGCACTGGTAATTCTCTTTAGGTGGTATTTAGCTGATTTTACTGCAGCCTCCCATAGACCTCCGAAGTGTGGTGAGCGAGGTGGAATATGATGCCACTGAATCCCTTGACGAGAGCATTCTTTCTTAACCTCTGATTCATGATGCTCGGGCTCTGGTTTTCAGATCGGGCTCCAATAAAATTTGTAGCGTTATCACAAAAAATCTTCGTTGGACACCCTCTTCTAGCGATAAACTGTTTAAGGGCTCCAATAAAACTGGCTGTTGTTAGGTCTGACACTAGCTCCAGATGTACCGTCTTGACGGCGAAGCAGACGAACACAGCAATATATGTTTTTGTAGGACGTTTTCCTCTAATTTTGTAATGGATTGTTATTGGTCCGCAGAAGTCTATCCCGACATTCATAAAAGGGCGCGCTGGTTCAATTCTTTCTGCTGGTAAGTTGCCCATTAGTTGATGAATGGTGGTCGGTTTGGCCCGAGAACACCTGATACATTGCTTAACGATAGTACGTACTATGCTTTTTCCATGACTAGGCCAAAATTTTTGTCGTATGAGCGCTAGCAATGCCTGCGACCCTGCATGCAAATGTTTTAAGTGTAACTGTTGTACCATCATTTTTGTAAATGGATCCGACCCTGCCAAAAGAATTGGGTGTTTTGCATTGAAAGGAAGCGATGACTTTTCAAGCCTTCCCCCCACGCGTATAACACCATGGTCATCTATGAAGGGTGTAAGCGAGGCCAATTTGCTATCCTTTGACACGACCTTTTTGGATGCTAACTCCTTAATCTCCTTTGTGAAATTTCTCATTTGGATATGCTTTGTAATCAATTCCAGTGAGTCTTCCATTTCTTGAGGGTTAGGTTTGATACTCAGAGTCCGCAAATCCTCAGGTTGTTTCGCGTTTTTCCAAAATCGTGTCATAAATGCCAGTGTTTCTTGTAAGCGCCGGAAATTGTTGTTGTGTTTAATTGAGTCAATCACACTCTCTTTTTTTGTTGCTAGCAAAGCTGATTTTATGCATCTGGCTTCAGGCATTTCATCTGTAAGAGCGAGCATATTTGTGGGCCATTTATCTTCTGATAACCCAAGAAATTCAGGTCCTTCAAACCATAAGCTGGAGTGCAGTAGTTGTTCAGGATACATTCCGCGAGATGCAAGATCTGCTGGATTCTGTTTAGAGGCAATATGGCGCCATTCATTAAAATTGGTGCTTTTTTGAATATAAGCGACCCTGTTGGCAACAAATGTGTGAAAAGAGGCTGATGGTGCTGCTATCCAAGATAACACAATGGTGGAATCGGTCCAAAATTTCCATTCCTGTATTTCGACACACAGTGTTTTCCTTAAACGGTTTGCGAGCTGCGTTGCTAATTTGGCCGCACACAATTCCAGACGTGGAAGTGTTGTTGTTTTTGTGGGGGCCACCTTTGATTTTGCACACAGCAGTCGCACCTTGAACCTTCCTTTTTCATCGACGGATCGCAAGTATACTGCTGTTCCATATGCCTTTTCACTTGCATCTGAAAATATATGTACTTGGGTACACTTGCGTTTTCCAATGCTAAGTACGTGCCTCTCAATATCGATGTTCTGTATTTTTGTCAATTCATTTCGGAAGCGAGTCCACTTGGTATGAAGCTCTATTGGTATTGCAGCATCCCAGTCTAGTTTCAATTTCAAGAGCTCTTGAATAAAGATCTTGGCCAATGTTATAACCGGGTTAACTAATCCTAATGGATCGAATAGATGGGCCGCATCGGACGTCACTGTTCGTTTGGTAATTTGTTTGCGTTCCGGCCAAATAGTTTGAAATTTAAACTGATCGGTGGTTGGTAGCCAAGTTAGACCTAATGTCTTAATGCTGCCTTCCGTAGAATTTTTTATCGTAATGAGCTCTTCTCGATCTTGTAAATCAACATTTCGAAGTAATTTTGAATGATTGGCGCACCATTTTCTTAATATGAAGCCACCACTTGCGAGTAGCTTTTTTAGCTCGGTTTGCAGATTTAAAATCTTGTCTAAATCATCACAGCCGGTCATAACGTCGTCAACGTAAAAATCTCTTTTTGTTATCTGTGCTGCAATTGGAAACTCATTAGCACATTCGTCCGCCAATTGGTGTAAACATCTGATCGCAAGGTAGGAAGCGCTGGTGGTTCCATATGTTACTGTTTTTAGTCGATAATATTTAAGTGGCTCGGTTGGCCCTTCTCTCCATATTATGAGTTGATACCAAGTGTCAGTGTCCTCGATCATAATTTGCCGGTACATCTTGGAAATGTCAGCTGTAAAGACGTATGTATGTAGTCTGAAACGGATCAATACTGAAAAAAGATCATCCTATATCATGGGACCAGTCATTAATATGTCATTTAATGACTTGTTGTTTGTTGTTTTGGCTGATGCATCGTATACCACTCTTAATTTGGTGGTACTACTTTCAAGTTTGAGTACGCAGTGATGCGGTAGAAAGTAGTGACCGGTAGGTATGTCTGCTTCTCGTACCTCTTCCATATGATGCAATGCTTCATATTCACGCATGAACATGGTGTATTCGATTCTCAACGAGGTGTGCCTTAACAAACGTTTTTCCAAGCTAAAAACTCGTTGTAAGGCAACCTGTTTGGATTCACCCAGCTTTTCTTGAGTTTTAAACGGTATCCGGACTAGAAATCGTCCAGTTTCGGTTCTCTGTATCGTTTTCTTGAAGATGTCTTCATAATTTAATTCCATGGTTGTCATAGTCTTGCTATCCTCTCCAACTTCCTCTATGTCCCAAAAACGAGCTAGCTGTTCGTTGAGAGATATTTCTTCATGAGCACTTATACCACAGAACATAGAACCAGCTGATGTGTTTTTGGCTCTTCCGAGAACAACCCAACCGAGCAGAGTATTTTGAAACATAGGCGCATCTTCTCTTGGTCGAAACTGTCCAACAGACATTAGTTGGCAATAAATATCGGCGCCAATTAGCAAGTCTATTGTTTGTAGTCGATTGAATGCTGGATCCGCTCATTGTATGTTGTTCGGAATATTCCATGACTTTGTATCAATATGACGATGAGGCTGGTCAGTAGAAATTTTTGATAAAATAAATGCTTCTAATCGTGTTATATAGCCTGTTATGTTAGATTTAAGTTCTACATTAATTCTTCGCTGCGATTTGCTCAACTGAGTTCCGATTCCAGTTATGTCTAAGCTGTGTGGTGTAGTTCTTATATTGAGCTTTTTCGCAAGCTTATCGGTAATAAAATTCAACTGCGAGCTGGAGTCAAGTAGCGCACGGCACCTGACCGACTTGTTAGTTTTGTCCGTTAAAGTTACCATTGCGGTTGCTAAAAATACAAATTGTGTTGCAAGGTTGGATTGTGCTGCTAGGCTCGATGAACTTTGCGGATTACCAGATGATTGTAGTTTTAGAGCTTGTTGCTGTGGAAATGACTCATGAAGTATGGTATGATGTTTGGTTGGACACTTCATACAATTTCTAGACGAACAATTCAATGCACCATGGCCAGTTCCCAGGCAATTCATGCATAACTTGAAGCGCTTAACGTGATTTAAGCGTTCTGCTGCAGATAAACGACTAAAAGCATCGCATTTATATAATTTGTGCGATCCCTTGCATTTGGAACATGTAACTGATTGTGCTTCTTTCGACAACAGTGCAGAAGGTCTGTTGGGAACCTTGGTAGCGCTGCGAGATTGGTAACTCTGTTGTACTCTGTTTCCAGCAGCTTCTAATGATTGAAAACGTAATTCAATAAATAAGTAGAAATCATCTAGCGCCTGTAGTTCTCTAGGTTGTTTTAGCGACAACTCGTATAAGCGACGAGTCTCAGCGTCCAGTTTTGGTAGCAAAATTTGGAGCACTAATGAGTCCCAACTGCGAATATCAACACCCAAATTTCTCACGGCAAGCAAACATTCCTTGGTATGGTCATGGAAGCGTTTTAGACCATAGTGAGTTTCTGTTGTTAAAGCTGGTGTGGCTAACAGATCTGCCAAACATGATGAAACTAACACTCTTGGATTGTCGTAACGATTGAGCAACGTATCCCATGCTGTAAAATAGTTTTCTTCTGTTACTAATAAATGGCAGATTAAGCGACTTGCCTCGCCAGCAAGATAGGCCTTGAGATAGTAAAATTTCTCAATTGCACTGATACTCGTCTGACTATGTATCATTTGTTCGAATATATCTTGGAATTGTTTCCACTTTCTACTATTTCCATCAAAAATTGGTATAACAATTTTTGGGAGCTTCAAATGTGTAGCGCTGGTACTGCTTGTACGAGGAGCCATATTAGAATGATCTACAGCTGTTTTTAGTTTAGCTGTAATTTCAAAATACTGGTCCTCTAAAGCTTCAAAATACTCGCTTTTGTAGTCTCCCATATAGGTTTGGCACATTAAGTTTTGATGCCGTGATGAGACGTCGGCGTAGTATTTGCTGCATGCTTCGAACTTTGCATTGAGGTACGCTACTGCGCTGTCCTTCTCAATATCTTGTTGCAAACCTTGCAGCAATCTCTCTAGGGATGTCATAGCAACTCTCTGTAACTTTATTTGTAGTACTTCAGCCTCATTTGTTGGTTCATTAGTGAGCTGGTTGATGTCGGATTGGCTCTGTACTGGTGTTGCGGGGAACACGGCAGATTTAGATATAGATTCTTCCAACAGTGACTTTTGTAGTTCCAGAATACCCTTATATTTAATATATGCTTGCTCGATCTTTTCCTTGTAACCTTGCCGCAGATAGGCATGATCGGAATCTAATACGGGAATTATCGCTGCATGATTTTCACCAAATTCATCATATAAGCTTTGTAGAATCTCAAGTCTGTTCTTAAAGTATTCTACCTTCTGTTTCCGTTCCTTGGAATCCTTGTTGTAATTGACGTAGTGACGTTCGATCTCCTGTCCAATCTCTGATTGCCTTTGTATGGCAGCGTCTAGCGCAGTTGTCATGATGAGGATGAAACTTAGCAAAAGTTTTCGTAAAATGTGATAATTCTGACGTTGTAGCACGTAGAATCACGTCGGGGTCACCAATGTTTTTTGTACAGCGATAGAACTCTTTTGTTCTACCGCGTGAATATTCGTTGATGAATAAATTGGTTCCTACTAGGAACTTAGATTAATTATACTTGTCGCCTGTAAAGTTTGGAACAGTTCTAAATAGAATGATTTATTAATTACAAATTTTGCTTCTTTTATATCCTAAAATTGCAAGCTGGCACTTAATACTACCAAAAATATAATTCACATAATGTACTTAATTCTAATTTCTAGCATGCAACCTTAAATATAATTCCCATAATATTAATTTGCATACATAAATTCTTAAAAGAAAGAATTACATTTCTAGGAAAAATGCAAAAATTAGTATATGATAATGAAAGATGTATACTTCACAACTCTGTAGAATTATTTCTAAAAGAAAATAATATTCAGTCACATATTACTACACCTGGTATTAAAACAGGCAACGCCGATGTAGAACGACTACATGGCACTTTAAATGAACACTTACGTATAATGAACGTAGACCAAGAAAATAAAGATGAACTTGATGAAAAAAATCAAAAAGCAATCATATTCTATAATAATACTTTACATAGTACTATTAAGTTAAGACCAATAGATTTTATTATTAAAAATTTCGATCGTAACGATATTAAAGACCTATCAACAAAATTCGAACAAGAAAAAATTAAAAGAATCGAAAAATTGAATAAATCTCGTCACTCTAACTATATATTAAATGAGAATATTGTAATTAATAGAAATATTGCAAAAAATACACCTAAATATAAAAGATTAAAACACTATAACAAAAATAACGATTATATTATAGATACAACTAATAAACGTAAAATTAGATATAACAATAAACAACAAAAAAGAAAATTTCAATATCAAGAATAAACAAATATGAAAAAATTATCATTTCAGATGCATCTATTAGTACACATAACTTGTGCCTTAAGTCAATCAATCGAAGTAATACCGATAAATAATGAAAATGGATATTCAGTATTCAAATTGGATGAAAAATTGGTGGTAGATTCATATAGTAATATTGTTAAAAGGAAACACAGTTTTAATTAGGATTATAGAATTATTTATTTGTATTTAATATTTATTTTATTTATTTTCACTTTATATTTAAGTTACAAATATTACTTTTTTTAATATTTATTTTATTTATTTTCACTTAATATTTAAGTTACAAATATTACTTTTATTAATTTATTATTAATTGAGATATTAATGAATCTTCAATTAGTTCTTTTCTGGAAGGAGTTTATGATTAGACTGATTTATGCTTACGGTTCAAATATAACATAAATGCTTATGTTTGCAGCGTCTTCTTAAGAATTATACATTTATCGCGAAATAGATAAATGTAGAAAACAAATAGTTTGCATTTAGATGCATAGTTAGAAATAAAAATGTGTGGGAGTAATATTTATTAGGAATGTATTCAATAAGTATTTAGCTGGAAATGCTAAATGCATAATAAGGAATAAAATTATAGGAATAGGGTTTCATAGGAATGTGTGGGCGAAATAATAAGCAGAGTTATATTATATAACACCTCCTCCCTTTAAAAAATTTGCGGCCCCGCAAAAGGATCTGAAATACGTTTATTTATTTATTCGATTTTTGTAACTTTCCTTCCAGTTTTACATTTTTTAAATTTCAAAAATAAAAATATTAAAACAATAATTATTATGATTAAGCCTATGCTTAAATAACTATAGTTTACAACATTATGTTTATATTGAATATATTTAATTATTTCTCTATTTTCTATATTTTCAACATGTAGTTTTTCTAAAGACAAATAATTTAAAATTTTAGTAAAATTGGTGTGCACAATTGGAATTATCAAATTATTTGTAAATTTTTCAATTTTATTTTTAAAAACATTATCATTTATATTTATTTTACAGTTACTAAATTTAATTACGTTATTATTTTTAATTACAATGTTTTGATCAATACAATTTTGAGAAATTTCAACAGTAGGTAAATTTTTTGTAACTATTAAATCATTAAATATTTTTGTTATTGATGTTGCATTATTTATTTTTAATTCACAAATATTAGTTTTTTGCAAAATATTTCTTAAACAATCATTATCATGAAATTTTAAATTTGTCTTTAATATGATTTTATCATTTTTATTATATACGTTATTGTTTTGAATAATTATTTCTTCTATGTGAAAATCTAATTGTTCATTCAGGTTATTAGGGAATGGAATCACTAACACGTTGTAATATTTTTCTAAAGCAAAATTTGGTATACCGATAACTAAAATCAATTAAATAAGATACTATTAGTTAAATATGGTAATGTAGTAACTGTTATATTATATTTATTAATTTCATCTTCAGATAGTAAATCATGGGCTAAAATATTTAGTTTACTCATTAAAATAATATCAGAAATGTTTTCTAATTGTTTATTGATTATATTAACATCTACATATATTTGGAAAATAAGGTTTGATTTCTGCATTACAAGTAATGTTTTATCAGTTTGATTGAGGATTGCGTTAAGATTGTCGCGATTTTTATTAATATCATTGACTACATGATTTAAATTTTTGATTAAATTATTGTTAATTATAACTTGTTTATTTATTTGATTATTTGTTTCTATCATATTTTTATCTAAATTATTTAAATGATTGTAAATGTCTGTAGCGTCTTCATTGTCCATATTACCTGCAATAAATTTAAGTGTTGATCCTAAAACGTTAATTAAACTTCGTTTTTGTCTATTTTTGTCATTTTTGTCTTTTAAAATATGTGGTACAATAGTATATAAGTTATGTTTTGCTAATAAGACTTCTTTATATAATATATTTAAATTTTCATTATTTGGATCTAAGTTTAAAGAATCTATATTTTCTTCAATTTTATCAATTAATTCATTAAATTGTGTTAAGTTAATTATATGAAGAATTTTTGTATATGAATCTACCACCAATTTTTCATCCAATTTGAATACTGAATATCCATTTTCATTATTTATCGGTATTACTTCGATTGATTGACTTAAGGCACAAGTTATTTGTATCAGCAATATTAGTAGTTGCATCTGAAATGATAATTTTTTCATATTTGTTTATTCTTGATATTGAAATTTTCTTTTTTGTTGTTTATTGTTATATCTAATTTTACGTTTATTAGTAGTATCTATAATATAATCGTTATTTTTGTTATAGTGTTTTAATCTTTTATATTTAGGTGTATTTTTTGAAATATTTCTATTAATTACAATATTCTCATTTAATATATAGTTAGAGTGACGAGATTTATTCAATTTTTCGATTCTTTTAATTTTTTCTTGTTCGAATTTTGTTGATAGGTCTTTAATATCGTTACGATCGAAATTTTTAATAATAAGATCTATTGGTCTTAACTTAGTAGTACTATGTAAAGTATTATTATAGAATATGATTGCTTTTTGAATTTTTTCATCAAGTTCATCTTTATTTTCTTGGTCTACGTTCATTATACGTAAGTGTTCATTTAAAGTGCCACGTAGTCGTTCTACATCGGCGTTGGCTGTTTTAATACCAGGTGTAGTAATATGTGACTGAATATTATTTTCTTTTAGAAATAATTCTACAGAGTTGTGAAGTATACATCTTTCATTATCATATACTAATTTTTGCATTTTTCCTAGAAATGTAATTCTTTCTTTTAATACTTTTAAAATTGAGATCCAAGTTCTATCGTTTAATTTGTGTATAGTAGCGTATTTGCTGAAGTTATCTATAGTAGTGACGTAAATTATATTTCTGGCAGGAAACCATATATCTATATGTACAACATCATTAAATTTATTTGATGTTTCTGTTAAGTTGAAAGAAATTTTTATAGGTTAACGATCATGTTTTGCTAATATGCAAATCTCACAGTTATTTATGTATTTTGTAATTATATTCATTAAATGTGGATAATAGTATTTTTGTTTTAATTCGTAAAACGTTTCATTTATTCCACGGTGATTATTTTTTAAATGTTCTTCTTTAATAAGAGTTAACATTTTTTCTGAATCAGTTACGTCAATTAATTTAATATTGGATTTAAATAACTTTAGATTACTATTGTTTGCAAAAAATTTCACGTAAATATCTTGAAATAGTACAAATAATGTTATATCTTCGCAATAAATACACATAATACCGTTATCTTTTAATATGTTTTTCATAATTTCTAATAAATTACTATTTTCATTGATAGTAATATGATTTTGAAGTTTTTTATTTATTATTTTAATTATAGATTTTTCAAAGTTACCAGTTTGTAAATATATCTGATTTTTATAGAGATAACTGGTATATAGTGAGTATCGTCTTCTGTACCACTATGAGTTGTAGCTGCGGTTGATGCTACATCATCAATATTTATTTCATTATTAAATATATTTTGAAGTATATTTTCTTCATTATTATATAACAAATTATCATTTATATTCAGATTACTATCGTTATTTTCATTACCAATAACAAATCTACTTAATCCGTCCGCAACATTATTTTCTTTGCTTTTAACATAATTAATTGTAAAATCGTATTCATTTAATTGTAATTTCCATCATTGTTATCTCATATTAGGTTCTTTAATATTATTTAACCACACGAGAGGTTTGTGATCAGTAAAAATTTTAAATGTTCTACCATACAAATATGTTCTAAAGTATTTAACAGACCAGACTATAGGAAGTAGTTCCTTCTCTATAGTGGAATACCGCGTTTCATGGTTGTTTAGTGTACGCGAAGCATAACATACAGGGTGATTATTTTGACTGTGTACTGCACCAATTGCATGATTTGATGCATCCGTCGTTAATATAAATTCTTTACTAAAATTAGGACTTTTAAGAACAGGATCGCTAATTAGTAACAGTTTAAGTTTATTAAAAGCTTCAATATAAACTTTATCTAATATATTAATTTTTGTATTTTTTTTTTCATATACTTTATTAAGGGGTGTGCAACTTTTGCATAATCTTTTATAAATTTACGGTAATAACCTGTTATACCAAGAAATTGTTTAATTTCTTTTATAGTAGTTGGAAGTTTCATTTTCTGAATAGCTTCAGCTTTTTTTTCATCAGGTTTAATACCAGCATTAGTAACATAATATCCTAAATAATTTGTCGATTCTGATGCAAATTTGCATTTATCGATTTTGATTTTTAAGTTCGATTCTCTTAATCGATTTAATATTTTTTTTATAGATAATAAATGTTCTTCTAAACTAGAAGAGAAAATAAGAATGTCGTCTAAGTATACGACACAAATTTTGTTAATATAATCTTTCAATACATCATTCATCAAGCTTTGAAAGGTTGAAGGGTCATTTTTTAAACCGAATGGCATGCGGAAAAATTCATAGTGTCCATTAGCGGTAGAAAAAGCGGTTTTCATACGATCGTCAGATAAAACTTCAATTTGATGGAAACCTTTGGCTAAATCTATTGTTGAAAAATATCTACATTTACCTAATTTATCAAACAATTCGTCGATATTCGGTATTGGAAATTTATCGTCTATAGTTTGATCATTTAATTTTCTATAGTCGATTACGATACGCCATTTTTGTTTACCGGAATTGTCAATTTTCTTTGGAACAATCCATATTGGAGAATTATATGGACTATTACTATGTTTAATAATTTTTTGATCAAGCATTTCTCTTATTTGCTTATCAACTTTTTTTCTATGAATTTGTGGGTATCGATAAGATTTAGTATATATAGCTTTGTCTGTTTTTGTTTTAATTTGATGTTTAATTTCATTAGTAAAAGAAAGGTTATCACCTTCTTTGAAAAATACATCTTTGTAAGAGAGTAATAATGATTTTAATTTTATTAAATCATTACCTTTTAAATTTTCAGAAAAGTTTTGTAACGGAATATTATCATGAAATTCGTTACTAAAAACGTGTATTGAATCATCCGTATAACGGTTGTTACAATAAAATTCTTCTTCTTCGTTTAAATAAAAAGGTATTACTGCGTTGCGTGTACGTAGTAATCGTTCTTTAAAATCGATTATCGCATCAAGAGCAACAAGTATATTATTACCAATTATTCCATCAAATTTGTTGTGGAATTGGTATTCTATAAATTGAATAAAATAGTCATTTTTTTCATTGAATTCATCAAATATAGGGAAACTATATTGTGTGTCTATTTCAATATTTCTACCGAGTACTTTAATTAATTTATTAGAAGGATTAATTTTCCATTTATTATTGCAAATAAAAGGATTTATAATACTATTTTCAGCACCGGTATCTAATACGAATCTTAAATTACGAATTTTATTTTTCATTACTATATAAGGAAGTTATTTCGGGCATTTATAGGAAAATTTCGATTTGAATTTACAGAGTGATTTCTGTTTTCATTTACTGAAATTTCCATTGGTTCAATTTCATTGTTATGTGACATATTATTTTGTCTAAATTGATGTCTATAATTTCCATTTCTTGTAAAATTACTAGATCTACGTGATTGTACACTAGCTACATTATTTTGGAAATTATTTTGTTGGCTGTTACGTCTATAATCAACAGGGTGATTTGTATTTCTATCATAATTATTATTATGGTTATTTTGAGAATTGTGATGATTATTCTGAGAATTGTTAGCATGATTATTATTATTATGATTATTTTGATAGTTGTTGTAAGTACGTTTAAAATTGAGATTATTATTTGAGTTTTGAGTAGGTTTATATTTTTTATGAGTAAAAGATAAATAACCATATTGTGATAATAATAAATGAGCATCATCTAATGTTGCAGGATTTCTGCATCCAATTAAATTTTTTGCTAAAGGTGGTAAATTTTCAGTAAAATGTTTTAGAGCTTGTCTATTATTTTCCGTTACTTGCTCTGCAGATTCTTCTCCATTTAAATTTTTTACATTATTTATTCTACATAATAAATTGCTTATTTTTTGATAAAAAATATCGATTGTGGAGTCGCACCTAGTCGACTTCAAATCATCTAATAAATCTAGTATTGGTGTGCTTTCACCTTGATTGTTTATCAAAATTTGTTTAAAGTTTTCCCAAGATTCTACATTACCATTTTTAATTAAACTTTGTTTGGCTTTACCAACTATTTTGTCAGTAATATAACCATAAACTATAGCTTTTAGTTCGTTAGAGAGGGGCGTAATTAATGGAATTAGTGTTTCTATTCTGTTAATAAATCCAGAAAGACAATATTTACTACCATCGAATGGAGTAATATAATTAATATGTTTTGCAATATAATCTAACGAATTTCTACTTTCATTATCCATTTTTAATTATTAAGATTATTTAATTTATTTTTATATTAATTGGTTTCAATTTTCAAATTTGTATTTTATGTATTTATATATTTTATTTTGTGTGTGCAATATAATGTAATAGTAAAACACCTTTATTTAAAATTTAATAATAATATTGGTATTTCTATAATAACTTCTTTCTTTTATTTTATTTTATTTTATTTTAAGTTTTCTTTTAGTAAACTATTTTTTCTTTCTTAAATTTTAATTATTTGTAATAATAAAAAATTATAATAATAATCAAATTTATGTATTTACCGTTGTTTTTGATGTCGAGAGCTTACTGTATGACTTTTTTTTTCTTTTGTTGCTTAAAATATGTTGATTTTTGTTGTTGTAAAAGTTCTGCTATTCTTGATGTATTTTGTTGGTAAACTGTTCAATATTGATGTTCTTGATGCACTTTTTCTCAAATATTGGACACAATTTGTAACTTTTTGTTGTTAAAAAGGAAAATGTTCGCTTTTTACTTTTTTTTTTTTTAAATTGGTTTTTTTTATTTTACTTCCGAACTAATATTTAAATAATTTCAATAATCACTTTTACTTTTTACCGGATTCCTTTTTTTTACAATGTTTATAATAATTTCACAAAATTTTATATTTTTGTTTATTATTTTGTAGGTTTTTTTCGTTTTTAAGGTATTTATTATAAAAACGTTCCGACTACGCCAGTAATATTGTTAAAAGGAAACACAGTTTTAATTAGGATTATAGAATTATTTATTTGTATTTAATATTTATTTTATTTATTTTCACTTTATATTTAAGTTACAAATATTACTTTTATTAATTTATTATTAATTGAGATTTTAATGAATCTTCAATTAGTTCTTTTCTGGAAGGAGTTTATGATTAGACTGATTTATGCTTCCCAAAATTATAATTACTATTGCTTCATAAATAATGCATAAAAGTGCTTACGGTTCAAATATAACATAAATGCTTATGTTTGAAGCGTCTTCTTAAGAATTATACATTTATCGCGAAATAGATAAATGTAGAAAACAAATAGTTTGCATTTAGATGCATAGTTAGAAATAAAAATGTGTGGGAGTAATATTTAATAGGAATGTATTCAATAAGTATTTAGCTAGAAATGCTAAATGCATAATAAGGAATAAAATTATAGGAATAGGGTTTCATAGGAATGTGTGGGCGAAATAATAAGCAGAGTTATATTATATAACATCTCCCCCCTTTAAAAAATTTGCGGCCCCGCAAAAGGATCTGAAATACGTTTATTTATTAATTCGATTTTTGTAACTTTCCTTCCAGTTTTACATTTTTTAAATTTCAAAAATAAAAATATTAAAACAATAATTATTATGATTAAGCCTATATTGAATATATTTAATTATTTCTCTATTTTCTATATTTTCTACATGTAGTTTTTCTAAAGACAAATTATTTAAAATTTTAGTAAAATTGGTGTGCACAATTGGAATTATCAAATTATTTGTAAATTTTTCAATTTTATTTTTAAAAACATTATCATTTATATTTATTTTACAGTTACTAAATTTAATTACGTTATTATTTTTAATTACAATGTTTTGATCAATACAATTTTGAGAAATTTCAACAGTAGGTAAATTTTTTGTAATTATTAAATCATCAAATATTTTTGTTGTTGATGTTGCATTATTTATTTTTAATTTACAAATATTAGTTTTTTGCAAAATATTTCTTAAACAATCATTTTCATGAAATTTTAAATTTTTCTTTAATATGATTTTATCATTTTTATTATATACGTTATTGTTTTGAATAATTATTTCTTCTATGTGAAAATCTAATTGTTCATTCAGGTTATTAGGGAATGGAATCACTAACGCGTTGTAATATTTTTCTGAAACAAAATTTGGTATACCGATAACTAAAATCAATGAGTTATCTTTAAATAAGATACTATTAGTTAATTATGGTAATGTAGTAACTGTTATATTATATTTATTAATTTCATCTTCAGATAGTAAATCGTGGGCTAAAATATTTAGTTTACTCATTAAAATAATATCAGAAATTTTTTCTAATTGTTTATTGATTATATTAACATCTACATATATTTGGAAAATAAGGTGTGATTTCTGCATTGCAAGTAATGTTTTATCAGTTTGATTGAGGATTGCGTTAAGATTGTCGCGATTTTTATTAATATCATTGACTACATGATTAAAATTATTGTTAATTATAACTTGTTTATTTATTTGATTATTTGTTTCTATCATATTTTTATCTAAATTATTTAAATGATTGTAAATGTCTGTAGCGTCTTCATTGTCCATATTACCTGCAATAAATTTAAGTGTTGATCCTTAAACGTTAATTAAACCTCGTTTTTGTCTATTTTTGTCATTTTTGTCTTTTAAAATATGTGGTACAATAGTATATAAGTTATGTTTTGCTAATAAGACTTCTCTATATAATATATTTAAATTTTCATTATTTGGATCTAAGTTTAAAGAATCTATATTTTCTTCAATTTTATCAATTAATTCATTAAATTGTGTCAAGTTAATTATATGAAGAATTTTTGTATATTGTTATATAATATAACTCTGCTTATTATTTCGCCCACACATTCCTATGAAACCCTATTCCTATAATTTTATTCGTTATTATGCATTTAGCATTTCCAGCTAAATACTTATTGAATACATTCCTATTAAATATTACTCCCACACATTTTTATTTCTAACTATGCATCTAAATGCAAACTATTTGTTTTCTACATTTATCTATTTCGCGATAAATGTATAATTCTTAAGAAGACGCTTCAAACATAAGCATTTATTTTATATTTGAACCGTAAGCACTTTTATGCGTTAGTTATGAAGCAATAGTAATTATAATTTTGGGAAGCATAAATCAGTCTAATCATAAACTCCTTCCAGAAAAGAACTAATTGAAGATTCATTAAAATCTCAATTAATAATAAATTAATAAAAATAATATTTGTAACTTAAATATTAAGTGAAAATAAATAAAATAAATATTAAATAAAAGTAATATTTGTAACTTAAATATAAAGTGAAAATAAATAAAATAAATATTAAATACAAATAAATAATTCTATAATCCTAATTAAAACTGTGTTTCCTTTTAACAATATTACTGGCGCAGTCGGAACGTTTTTATAATAAATACCTTAAAAACGAAAAAAACCTACAAAATAATAAACAAAAATATAAAATTTTGTGAAATTATTATAAACATTGTAAAAAAAGGAATCCGGTAAAAAGTAAAAGTGATTATTGAAATTATTTAAATATTAGTTCGGAAGTAAAATAAAAAAAAACCAGTTTAAAAAAAAAAAGTAAAAAGCGAACATTTTCTTTCTTAACAACAAAAAGTTATAAATTGTGTCCAACATTTGAGAAAAAGTGCATCAAGAACATCAATATTCAACAGTTTACCAACAAAATACATCAAGAATATCAGAACGTTTACAACAACAAAAATCAACATATTTTAAGGAACAAAAGAAGAAAAAAAAGTCATACAGTAAGCTCTCGACATAAAAAACAACGGTAAATACATAAATTTGATTATTATTATAATTTTTTATTATTACAAATAATTAAAATTTAAGAAAGAAAAAATAGTTTACTAAAAGAAAACTTAAAATAAAATAAAATAAAAGAAAGAAGTTATTATAGAAATACCAATATTATTATTAAATTTTAAATAAAGGTGTTTTACTATTACATTATATTGCACACACAAAATAAAATATATAAATACATAAAATACAAATTTGAAAATTGAAACCAATTAATATAAAAATAAATTAAATAATCTTAATAATTAAAAATGGATAATGAAAGTAGAAATTCGTTAGATTATATTGCAAAACATATTAATTATATTACTCCATTCGATGGTAGTAAATATTGTCTTTCTGGATTTATTAACAGAATAGAATCACTAATTCCATTAATTACGCCCCTCTCTAACGAACTAAAAGCTATAGTTTATGGTTATATTACTGACAAAATAGTTGGTAAAGCCAAACAAAGTTTAATTAAAAATGGTAATGTAGAATCTTGGGAAAACCTTAAACAAATTTTGATAAAAAATCATGGTGAAAGCACACCAATACTAGATTTATTAGATGATTTGAAGTCGACTAGGTGCGACTCCACAATCGATATTTTTTATCAAAAAATAAGCAATTTATTATGTAGAATAAATAATGCAAAAAATTTAAATGGAGAAGGATCTGCAGAGCAAGTAACGGAAAATAATAGACAAGCTCTAAAACATTTTACTGAAAATTTACCACCTTTAGCAAAAAATTTAATTGGATGCAGAAATCCTGCAACATTAGATGATGCTCATGTATTATTATCACAATATGGTCATTTATCCTTTACTCATAAATAATATAAACCTACTCAAAACTCAAATAATAATCTCAATTTTAAACGTACTTACAACAACTATCAAAATAATCATAATAATAATAATTCTCAAAATAATCATCACAATTCTCAAAATAACCATAATAATAATTATGATAGAAATACAAATCACCCTGTTGATTATAGACGTAACAGCCAACAAAATAATTTCCAAAATAATGTAGCTAGTGTACAATCACGTAGATCTAGTAATTTTACAAGAAATGGAAATTATAGACATCAATTTAGACAAAATAATATGTCACATAACAATGAAATTGATCCAATGGAAATTTCAGTAAATGAAAACAGAAATCACTCTGTAAATTCAAATCGAAATTTTCCTATAAATGCCCGAAACAACTTCCTTATATAGTAATAAAAAATAAAATTCGTAATTTAAGATTCGTATTAGATACCAGTGCTGAAAATAGTATTATAAATCCTTTTATTTGCAATAATAAATGGAAAATTAATCCTTCTAATAAATTAATTAAAGTACTCGGTAGAAATATTGAAATAGACACACAATATAGTTTCCCTATATTTGATGAATTCAATGAAAAAAATTACTATTATATTCAATTTATAGAATACCAATTCCACAACAAATTTGATGGAATAATTGGTAATAATATACTTGTTGCTCTTGATGCGATAATCGATTTTAAAGAACGATTACTACGTACACGCAACGCAGTAATACCTTTCTATTTAAACGAAGAAGAAGAATTTTATTGTAACAACCGTTATACGGATGATTCAATACACGTTTTTAGTAACGAATTTTATGATAATATTCCGTTACAAAACTTTTCTGAAAATTTAAAAGGTAATGATTTAATAAAATTAAAATCATTATTACTCTCTTACAAAGATGTATTTTTCAAAGAAGGTGATAACCTTTCTTTTACTAATGAAATTAAACATCAAATTAAAACAAAAACAGAAAAAGCTATATATACTAAATCTTATCGATACCCACAAATTCATAGAAAAGAAGTTGATAAGCAAATAAAAGAAATGCTTGATCAAAAAATTATTAAACATAGTAATAGTCCATATAATTCTCCAATATGGATTGTTCCAAAGAAAATTGACAATTCCGGTAAACAAAAATGGCGTATCGTAATCGACTATAGAAAATTAAATGATCAAACTATAGACGATAAATTTCCAATACTGAATTTTTTCGCATGCCATTCGGTTTAAAAAACGACCCTTCAACCTTTCAAAGGTTGATGAATGATGTATTGAAAGATTATATTAACAAAATTTGTGTCGTATACTTAGACGACATTCTTATTTTCTCTTCTAGTTTAGAAGAACATTTATTATATATAAAAAAAATATAATATCGATTAAGAGAATCGAACTTAAAAATCCAAATCGATAAATGCAAATTTGCATCAGAATCGACAAATTATTTAGGATATTATGTTACTAATGCTGGTATTAAACCTGATGAAAAAAAAGTTGAAGCTATTCAGAAAATGAAACTTCCAACTACTATAAAAGAAATTAAATAATTTCTTGGTATAACAGGTTATTACCGTAAATTTATAAAAGATTATGCAAAAGTTGCACACCCCTTAATAAAGTATTTGAAAAAAAATACAAAAATTAATATATTAGATAAAGTTTATATTGAAGCTTTTAATTAACTTAAACTGTTACTAATAAGCGATCCTGTTCTTAAAAGTCCTAATTTTAGTAAAGAATTTATATTAACGATGGATGCATCAAATCATGCAATTGGTGCAGTACTCAGTCAAAATAATCACCCTGTATGTTATGCTTCGCGTACACTAAACAACCATGAAACGCGCTATTCCACTATAGAGAAGGAACTACTTGCTATAGTCTGGTCTGTTAAATACTTTAGAACATATTTGTATGGTAGAACATTTAAAAATTTTACTGATCACAAACCTCTCGTGTGGTTAAATAATATTAAAGAACCTAATATGAGATTACAACGATGGAAATTACAATTAAATGAATACGATTTTACAATTAATTATGTTAAAGGCAAAGAAAATAATGATGCGGATGGATTAAGTAGATTTGTTATTGGTGATGAAAATAACGATAGTAATCTGAATATAAATGATAATTTGTTATATAATAATGAAGAAAATATACTTCAAAATATATTTAATAATGAAATAAATATTGATGATGTAGCATCAACCGCAGCTACAATTCATAGTGGTACAGAAGACGATACTCACTATATACCAGTTATCTCTATAAAAATCAGATATATTTACAAACTGGTAACTCTGAAAAATCTATAATTAAAATAATAAATAAAAAACTTCAAAATCATATTACTATCAATGAAAATAATAATTTATTAGAAATTATGAAAAACATATTAAAAGATAACGGTGTTATGTGTATTTATTGCGAAGATATAAAATTATTTGTACTATTTCAAGATATTTACGTGAAAATTTTTGCAAACAATAGTAATCTAAAGTTATTTAAATCCAATATTAAATTAATTGACGTAACAGAAAAAATGTTAACTCTTATTAAAGAAGAACATTTAAAAAATAATCACCGTGGAATAAATGAAACGTGTTATGAATTAAAACAAAAATACTATTATCCACATTTAATGAATATAATTACAAAATACATAAATAACTGTGAGATTTGCATATTAGCAAAACATGATCGTCAACCTATAAAAATTTCTTTCAACTTAACAGAAACATCAAATAAATTTAATGATGTTGTACACACACAAAAAAAAGACTTAGTAACATTAAACAAAAACTTGATCAAATCAATCACAAAACTATATTAATTTGGCTCCAACAAGACTCGTGGTTAATTTAATATAGTAGGAATTGTTGATATTCTTTTCTTTTTTACATTAGCAGAAACAACAACATTTATTGTTAATTTCTAATTTAATAGTTAAATTTACCATTGGTTAATATACGCAATTATTAATCAACTATTTAAATAATTAATAAACTATTTCGTAGTTAAATTATCACGACATGGTTAATGAAATATAAAAATTATTATTTCAACCACGCAAAATAGTAGAACATTAATTTTATTATTTATCCTAATATATCAACTATTTTAATTGCAAATCTATTATTTCCTGATGTACGAATAATTTCAATCATTATTCTTCTATTTCTCCTGGTCTATCAACGACTATTAGTTGTAGAATATCCTTTAAATTATTAAACAATTATTTTTATGTTTAATTAACCATGCCGTGATCATTTGATAGTGAAAATGGAAAATGAACAATATAATCTATAGATTAATAATAATAATTATTCAAACAATATTTCCGAATAGTGCATTTACTATGCACTGTAATTCAATAATCACTCAAAATGTTTCTAAACCATGGAAACCAAATATTTTTAGAAAAGAAATAACACGTTTGATTTTCAAAATTTTATGTTATTAATTAATATTATTTAATACATTTATAATTATTTAATACATTTCTACAACTTTATAAAAACATAAATATTTTTATTTTAAGAATACACCAAAAATTTCTTAAAAGTAAATTTTACATTTTTATCAATTACATAAACTGATTCAAAAACAAATAAGGTAAAAAAATTAATTAGTAAAATGATTTAAATGATTCAAAACCAAATAAGATGTATAAAAGTTAATTGGTAAATTTTATAAGTTTTACCTATTAAATTTATTTACATCTTATTTATTTTTGAATCATTTCATGTAATTGATTAAAATATAAAATTTGTTTTAAGAAAACACCAAAAATTTCTTAAAAGTAAATTTTATATTTTTATCAATTACATAAAATGATTCAAAAACAAATAAGATGTAAAAAAATTAATTAGTAAAATGATTTAAATGATTCAAAAACAAATAAGATGTATAAAAGTTAATTGGTAAATTTTATAAGTTTTACCTATTAAATTTATTTACATCTTATTTATTTTTGAATCATTTCATGTAATTGATTAAAATATAAAATTTGTTTTAAGAAAACACCAAAAATTTCTTAAAAGTAAATTTTATATTTTTATCAATTACATAAAATGATTCAAAAACAAATAAGATGTAAAAAAATTAATTAGTAAAATGATTTAAATGATTCAAAAACAAATAAGATGTATAAAAGTTAATTGGTAAATTTTATAAGTTTTACCTATTAAATTTATTTACATCTTATTTATTTTTGAATCATTTCATGTAATTGATTAAAATATAAAATTTGTTTTAAGAAAACACCAAAAATTTCTTAAAAGTAAATTTTATATTTTTATCAATTACATAAAATGATTCAAAAACAAATAAGATGTAAAAAAATTAATTAGTAAAATGATTTAAATGATTCAAAAACAAATAAGATGTATAAAAGTTAATTGGTAAATTTTATAAGTTTTACCTATTAAATTTATTTATATCTTATTTATTTTTGAATCATTTCATGTAATTGATTAAAATATAAAATTTGTTTTAAGAAAACACCAAAAATTTCTTAAAAGTTAATTTTATATTTTTATCAATTACATAAAATGATTCAAAAACAAATAAGATGTAAAAAAATTAATTAGTAAAATGATTTAAATGATTCAAAAACAAATAATATGTATAAAAGTTAATTGGTAAATTTTATAAGTTTTACCTATTAAATTTATTTACATCTTATTTATTTTTGAATCATTTCATGTAATTGATTAAAATATAAAATTTGTTTTAAGAAAACACCAAAAATTTCTGAAAAGTAAATTTTACATTTTTATCAATTACATAAACTGATTCAAAAACAAATAAGATGTAAAAAAATTAAATTATAAATTTTATAAGTTTAACAAATTAATTTTCTACATCTTATTTGTTTAATGATTTTCTAGTAAATCTATTAAACATAAAATTTTGGTAGGAACATTTTTTTCTTTTAAATTAATTTTATAAATATATTTCTGAATGAAAGTCCATACTAATGTTGAAGATACTGGATATTCTAAATTCAATACAAAAAATAATTTAAAGCAACAATCTAGTGCTTCATTATAATATACATAATATTGATTTGTATTTTCTATGTATACTATAATTGGCTATAGTGTTAAGTGCTGAACTTTCAAATTTTTTGCATATTCATCCAATTGTCGTTGTAAATCATTTACATTTCTGATTTGCATTATAAAAGAATTTTGGGAATCTTTTATTGTTGGTTTAATGGCAAGCTTTTTTTTACCATCTTTCTGCATATTATGTGTCATAGATGGTGTAAGAAGAGCGTGAAGAAGCAAAATATAGTTGATGTCCAGATTATCTAAAAAATGCCAAAAAAGTTCAATTAAAATTACTAATAAATCAATTATATATTTTTATACGGTTATTATATATTTTCTAAATTGAAATAAATATGTATAATTATTAAAAAATAAAAGATACATACCACTAACAGCTGCTGACTTATCCGAGTTTATTAATTTAAGTATATACATACTTTGTTTGTCTTTAATTTTGTTGTTAAATACTGGTAAAAGTGTGCTTTTAAAATTATTCCATCCAATTAACAAATTGTTTTCACTATCAGGGTACATTTTTCGAAAATCCATATTTATCTGAAATTCACAAGAAGAAGATTCTTAAGATATTTTTTAAATTTTAATTTCAATTTTTTTTCATTTTGAATTCAATTATTTTTTCAATTTAGGTTTTTTCGAATTTCAAATTAAATTTAAAAAAATTAATTTGAAATTCGAAAAAACCTAAATTGAAAAATATATAATTTTTAATGCAAAATGTATGAAATATTATTAATTTATATATAAAATATTCATTTACCAGTTCAAATCCATGACTATCTTTAAGTCTGGGCCAAATTCCCAGAATGTCATTCAGCGTCTTGATTTTTATGTCCTGCTGACGTGCTTCAAAGCTTAAATCCCATTTGATTTTGATTTCTTCCCATGGTTCTATGTGGTCTCGTAACCATTCAATGGCTGCTTTTATATCTGGAAAAACAAAAATATAATTTACATTTTATATAATAATTTGAATTAAGATCATACTGTCAGTAATTTCGAAATGAACATCTGGAATTATTTCAAGCATTAATCTATCATCCGTCTGCATCCAGATACCAAGTTGTTTGTATCGTTTTTTCATGTTGTGATATCGCTCGTATAACATTCCTTTAGGATTATCTCCTCTTTTGCATGGTGCTGTATAGTATATATTCTAAATAAAAAAAATGTTATTAATATTTTATGTAATATAATTATTAAATTATCAATTTTTATGTTAGTAAAAAATAGGTTTAAAATATATAGAAAATTACTTTGTCATCTTTAAAATGTTTTTCAATATCATTAGCTAATAAGCTAAATTATTTTCTAGAAATGTGTTGATTTTTTGATACATGCCAATGTATTATTGAATCAACCAAAATTTTCCTTGTAATATCATTTACTTTTGCATTTTCTTGGAAATATTGTATGACAAGTTTTCCGTTTGGATAAAGTCTTAAGTTTTCTAAAATATTCTGTTTTTTAAAAAAAATAAGTATATAGTGAAATAAAATTAGTATTAGTATTATTATTTTACTAATTAAATTAGTATTATTTATTTAGGTCTAGGACTTACAAAAACTTCACAAACTCCACTGAAAGTAGTAGTGGTCGGACTACTAACAGGTATTCTCATATAATTATTGTTTTGGTTTGCTTCTAGCCAATTGAATAGATAGGATTGTAATTCTTTGGAAATGGGCCCGTTTAATGTTTCACTATAGTTCCATAATTTGGAAATATACACAGTTAAAAATATTATTAATTCTCCAACTCTAAATGTTGAGAAAGTTAAATTATTTTGGATGTGAAATGAAATTGCAACTTTCAAATTATGGTCAAAAAGGTGTAAAAATCATTTTACAATCATTTATTATTGTAATTTCTTATTACTGTGTAAAAAAAAATATTTTGGAAGTAGAACAGAACATTTTAATAATATAAAACTTACATTTTTATTGCGCCATTGTATCAATTTATACCGAAACTCCGATTGAATGCCAGTCGAATGATGTTGAAAAAGTTTTTGGATATCATTTTCCGTTAAATACTTTAATCTCTCCATCGTAATTTTTTCAGAACAAAAATGACGGTATAGTTGTTCCAATTTAAATTTTTTTAGTAATTGGAAAAGGTCTTTAAAATTTGTGTTTTCTGCAACTGAATCTTCATCGTCAGTGGTCGATTTATTTAAAGGATTTGTTAGTTTAGCATACGTTGGGGTGTCATTAGCATTGTACAAACTGTTTAATTATCCACATATTAATTTATAATTTAAAAAATTATATTTAAAAATTATTACTCAAGAAAATTTGTTTCATTCAACCTCTGTACTGGTTCATTTGTCTGCAAAGGTGGTAAAAAGTCATCCTCCATGTCTTCAAAAAATTATTTAAGTAAAGAAACTATAAGAAAAAAACAGAAATAAATTATATTAGTTTCAAAATGAACATTCTGGAAATTTGGCCCAGAATTAAAGATATTCATGGATAAAGATAATAGTAAATATAAAAAATAATAATAATTAATATAAAAAATAAATATACCTGTAGAAATGATATTAAAATAAGTATGTATTAGTAATACTTTTTCGGTCTTATGTAAGTATTTCCATTATTTGACTTATGTAAATGAATTGGTTGACCATCAAACAAATGTATTTTATGAATGTAGAAGTTTTCAGTTTCCTTGTCAACTCGATATGATTGAAAATGATCATCAAACGAATTTAAAAAGTACTTTTGAGTAATTAACAAAGGAGTTGATTCTATTACTACCAAGTCAATTATTTTAAATAGCTCAATTTCATCGTTACTTCTTGAAATTGTTAAAATACTATTTGGGCGATATATTGTATTTTTAAAAGTCAGAGTTTTATAGTATTTATATAATTTTTTTGTATCAAAATTTTCTAAATTTTTTAGTTTACTAAAATACCATTTCGATTCAATTATACAGCAGTCAAACTTTTCAGACTTTTTAATATCTGACTTAAATTCGGGTAATAAAATTTTATTCGAAAATTTCAAGGAGAATTTAATACCCAATGATAAAGATAAATTTTTTCTCGAGCTGGATGCATAGCAATAATTTTTGAGTTCTTTATGTTTAGCTTCATAACGAAAGCACCAAATGTTCTTTAGGGGACCAACTTTCCTAATTATTGTTGGGTAGTGCGTTAAGAAGTGATGCTTTGGCTTCAACGTATCCCCAAAAAGCTTTCTATAGCTTAAATTGTGTGTTTAGATCTTATTTTCTAATAAATTCAGATCAGCATCAGTAAATTCCGATTTTAAAACTATGTCTATGATTCAAATTAAGATGCACAGTAATTTCCAGTATTTGTTAGTTACAGGTACCAAATCACCTATAATAAGTGGGAGGTGATGACAAAATGACCAAATTTCACGAGCGGACATATTCAACTTTCCATTTCTAATATGTTCAATTTTTATAGGTGGTGATCTATTGCTAATTTCTGTTATACCATAATTAAAAAGTTGCTTTCTATTGTTTAAAGTTTCTAATGTCAGAAGTTTGTCAGTATCTATTAAATGACATAAAATTTGGCAGATGTCATACAGACATACTCCTTCAAACAAATCGTGCATTATATCTCCATAAAAGTTATCAGTAATATGAAAATTTGCTGATATTTTATTAAATATTGAATTTTCCCGTATACCTGTTGCTGCAACTCTATCTTGTACATTGTTATAGATTTCTAAATCTAAATTATAATTTTCTCTATTACGTAACAGATAATTTTTTTCAATACAGGATATTTTACTATCAACTTTTGATATCTTACAAGTTCTACAGGAATAATTAGCAGAAAAGCTTCTGCTATATCCCAAAATAATATTAAGACCTAAATTGTCACCAATTACTTGACCCAATACGAATTTTATATTAACTAGTTTTTGGTTGTATAAAATTTCAATACCTTCTATCTCTAATTTTTTTAATTCTTCTACTAAAATTTGAAAGTTTGCATTATTTCCATAAATTTTATCTTTGCTCTTAAATAAAAGCGCTACAAATATGTTATCTAAAGTTGACAGCAGATGATCTGGAAGACATGGAAAACTATAGTATACTGCAGCAATGGACTGCGTTCCGTTATGAGATCCTAAAGGATTATTTACTTCAAAATCATCAAAGTATAAATTATAAATAATCACCAACTTATCGTTATATAATTTCGATTTGTTAAGCCATATTTCAGAATTTACAAAATTAGATACTACATTTTTATTATTTTTCAAATTTTTCATTTTTTGAAGCGTGGAATTTAACATACCGGGTATTTCAAAGAATGATTTTATTTGAAAACGAATCGGCATTAGTACACCATTAATATCATTTTCACTCAAATTCGGACTATAATTAGATACTACTGTTTGAACTTCTTTACTCATAGTAAATAATTTAGGATGTTCATAAATATTTTTTTCTTGCAGCTTTTTGGTAAACATATGAAAAGTTTTATTTTATTTTATTTTATTTTCTTGTCAAAAAAAGACAACAACTTAAAAATACATACATAATTATAACAAAATATTACAAAAAAACAATATAGTATATATATTTCAATTATACATAGTCTGAAAATAACCTAAATAAAATTTATTTTTACAGTTTACAACTTTTTATTTTGGTAAACATATGAAAAGTTTTATTTTATTTTATTTTATTTTCTTGTCAAAAAAAGACAACAACTTAAAAATACATACATAATTATAACAAAATATTACAAAAAAACAATATAGTATATATATTTCAATTATACATAGTCTGAAAATAACCTAAATAAAATTTATTTTTACAGTTTACAACTTTTTATTTTTTTTTTTAAATATATTAACTAAAATTTAATTAAGAAAAAAATTTAATTATTCTGCCCTTAAAAGTATCCCGCGATAAGTTAGCATCGTATAAGTGATAGAACTTGTTGAAAGCTTTAGCACATCGATTAAAAGGTTCATTATTTGCATATGTGGTATTATGGCTATGTTCAATTAAATATTTAGTGTGCCTTAAACTTCTAACATTATTATTCAACTGAATTTTTGAACATAGCGAAGTTGAATTAATATTTTTATGCAATAGATCGAAGGCATAAAGAGCTTCAGCAAGCACTCGTCTATTTTTTAAAGACATTAAATTAATTTCTTTGAGTCTTAATGAATAAGATGGAAGGGTGAAAGTATCATCATTTTGATAATTATAACGGTTTCTCAAAGAAAATAACAGAAATTGTTTTTGAATAGACTCAATTTTATCAATATCACATTGAAAATGTGGAGCCCAAATAGTATGGCAGTATTCTATAATTGGTCTGACCAAGCTGCAGTAAATACTTTTAGTAACAAAAGGATCATCGAATTCTTTAGCCCTTCTCTTAACAAAACCTAAAATTCGTTTACTATGAGAACACACTTTGTCAATTTGGTGCTTAAATGTGAGTTTTTCGTCGAAATGTACTCCAAGATCTTTTACAACATTTTTATTCTCAATAATATTTGAGTTAATATTATAGTTATATGTTGTAAGAGATTTTTTTCTACTAAAATTAATAGAAAAACATTTATTGACATTAAGGAGCATACCATTTTTCGAGCACCAATTACTTAAAGTGTTGACACTATTTTGTAAAACTAAGCATTCAGTGTAGTCTTTGATACACTTGTATAGTTTTAGATCATCAGCATAAAAAGAAAAATAAATATTAATTAATAATAACGATAAATCATTAATAAATAATATAAATAGAAGTGGACCAAGATGGCTACCTTGGGGAACACCTGAGCTGACAATTATGTTACGCGAAAAAATGTTGTTAAATTTGACAAACTGTGTTCTTGACGACAGATACGATTTAATCCAGGCTAAAATTGATCCAGATATACCGTATTTTTCAAGTTTAAAAATTAATAGATTGTGGTCAACTCTATCAAAGGCTTTACTGAAATCAGTGTAAATGGAATCAACTTGAAAACCTTTCTCCATTGATTTCAGGATAAAACTAGTATAGTCTGAAAGGTTAGTCACAGTAGATTTACCTTTGACAAAACCGTGCTGATGCTCGTTAATTATATCCTTCAAAAAAACGTACATTTTATCAGTTACTAGCTTTTCAAATAACTTAGGAATGCATGAAAGAATAGCTATACCACGGTAGTTATCAATTTTACATTTGTCTCCGTTTTTAAAAATTGGGCAAAGATGAGAGCTCTTCCAGATGGTCGGGAAATTGCCAATAGCAAGAGAGCAATTGAAAATATCAAGTAACGGAGAGACTATGGATTCAGCTGTATATTTAATGAACCTTGTTGGAATTTTATCGGGCCCTGTTGGCTTATTAGGGTCAAGTAATTTAAGTGCTGACAGTAGTTCAGAGCCACTAATGGAAATTGAACTCAAATTAGATATGTTTTGGTTAATATGTCCAAAATCGTCAGAATTGAAACTAATTGGCTCACAGTAAACCGATTCAAAAAATGATGCAAATTTATCACATATTTTTATAGGATCTGAGATATATGTATTTTCAAAAATCATCATTGATGGAAAATTAGAAACATTTCTTTTATAATTAATGAATTTATAGAATGTTTTTGGATCGTTCTTAATTGATGCACCAGTTCGGCAAACATATCTGTTATAGCATACTTTATCGTAATTGTCAAATTCAGATTTATTTAGTATAAATAAATCATAGTCATTACTAATCTTTGATGCTATCCATTTACGATGCGATCTGTTTTTTATATTTTTTAAATTAATTAATTTTTTATCATACCATGGAGGATGACTACAAATAGTTTTAATTTTTCTAGGCAAAAACATTTCAAAAACAGAATAAATTATATTTAAGAAAAAATCTGTCTTATCATTAATATCATTACTACTGCATTGCCAATTAATGTTATTTTGCATATAATTATTAATTTGTATATAGTCGGCATTTAAAAAATCATAATTTAAAGTGCTTTCCTTAGAATTAAATAAGTTAGTGTCTGAGTAAAAACTGCTTAAACATATAATTTTATGAAAAATACTAGTTTTATCTTTTACAATAGATACAGTTTGATTTAAAATATAATTTTCAGTTACGTTAGTATAAACTAAATCTAAAACATTATTAAAGTTATTTTTTAAACTACAGACCTGATTAAACCCTAATTCAGAGAAGAAATCTACAATTGTTGATTGTTGTGAAGTACATATATTAGCTGGATCATATGAATACTCATTGTCATCAGATGGTAACCATTCCAGACCTGGAAGATTGAAATCACCAAAAATCCATACATCATCCGAATTTAAAATATTTGTGCAGATCTCGCTGAAGCCAGACACACATTGTTGGTAAATAGTTTCATCAGAACCTTGATGAATGTAGCACCCACATATATATATATTTTTTTCTCTTGTAACTATTTTCACCCAAACTTGCTGGGACAAATTCAGATTAATATTCTCATTTGTCAACTCAACAGAGAAACATGAAAGAGAATTGTGGACAGCAACTATTACTCCACCACCTCTGTTTTGCATATTGAGTAAAGTACGATCGCACCTGAAAAGGTTCCAATTTGGACCAAAAATTTCTGAATTGAGGTGATCATTTTTTAGCCAAGTTTCGGTTAAAATTATTACATTATACTGTATACTTGCAGTAACCCTAAATATTTCGTTGATGTCACCTCTCATACCTGACATATTTTGGTAAAAAATTCTTAATTCCTTCCGAAAAATCGGATCTTTCTGCATCAATTTTTGGTTATTATTTTTGAAAGAGCAATTTTTCAATGATTTATTTTGAGAAATTAAGTGCTGAAATTCTCTCACAGTACATTCTTTAGGCCATAAGCAACTATGAAGTAGTGTCGATACGAAGGGCCCAGGTACACTAACTTTGAAATTTTGATATTTTAGATCGCCCAATTTTGTATTCCATGGTATTACGGGATTACAGACAATAGGATCTTTAATAATTTCTAAACAATTAATGATTAATTCCTTATTAGCATTATTTTCTAAAACTGGTATTAAAATTGATTCTAGTGAAGAACCCAAAAATGTAAAGAATGTATCAGAAATTAAATTAATTATATTTTCGACATCTGATCTTGTAAAATTACTTTTAGCATGTAAGCCAGCAACGAATTTTAAAGCGTGAATTTCAATTTTTTCATTAAGATCATTAACAGATACATTGTTTTTAAATTGCGGCTCAAAAATTTCATTTTTTCGTTCATCAATATTTGGGGCTACATTACAAAAATCAGTATTTGGGGCAACATCAAAAACATTTTTTGCTGCGGTCACATAACTTAAATCAGTATTGGGTGTCAGATCACTAATATTTTTTCCCAAACAATTATTACCAGCATTTCTAAAATGCTTTTTAAAACTTTTAAGATTTTGATAAGTTTTTGAGCAAGCTATACAAAAATAATCACTCGATGGCTTTAAAAAATGAACAAACTTCAGATGGTTTATGAAAACTTCCAAATTTAAAAAGGTTAAATTTTTATTTTGTTTACAGCACTCTGGACACAGCAACATTGTTTAATTAAATTGCGCTGTAAAACACAAATTACTCAGAAATTGCTAATATTGAAATAATTGACCAAAAAACTAATAAAGTAATATAAATGTGGGAATGTACTTACGTATATATCCTTTTTAACATATATTTGTATATTTTCTAAAAAAGCTGTTAAAGCAAATATATTCTGTGCAAATATAATTTGTTGTAATTATTGTTTAATTTTCATGTGTGTTGTAATTTTAGTAGATCAAATATAACTGAAAAAAAAAACAAAAAATTATTAAAAATAAAATAATTTTTGAATTACCTTTGAAAATTTAAAACTTTATTTTACCTTTACTTTTGTTAATATATTTAACAATATCATAAAGTATAATTATTAACAAAAATTTAAAGTTAAATAAAATACGAAATTTTCAACGGCAATAATACCGGGAAATATTAAATTTAATTAAATTTATTTTTCGTATTTCTGTTTAGCGAATATATTTTACATTACCTGGTAAAATTTCTTTCTTTGTAGATTTCTTTGATAAATTGAAAGATTCGTACTGATTCAAAGTTTAAAATTACACTGAAAAATTCAGCTTGTAATTATATTTTGTATAATTTTTTTTATATAGTTGAAGTAACAATATACAAAATGTAGAGATTCATAATGTATATAAAAAAACTCTACTATATTATACTATTTTATATAGGTACACACTTTTTGTCTTATTTTCTTATTGGCCTTAGAAATTACAAAAACTATATTTATTTCTATATATTTTTTTTTTTATAGGTTTATTGTTTTTTCAATAACTTTTTAATGTTTTTATTGTTTTTTAAATGTTTTTAACTAAATTATTGTTGCAATTTATATATATAGGTACACACACAAACACATATTTATAAAAAAAACGTTTTTTCGCACTTGTGTCCACTATATTTTTTTGTTTTGCTTTTTTTTGCTATTGAAAAAAACGGGAAAAATTGAATAATTATATTTTTTCTGAAATAACATATTTTTGAATCAACCATAATTTGATTTAGTTTTTTGTAATTTTTAAAAATAAAAAGTATATTAGGTATTTAGAATTGCTAATTACTAATTGCTATACATTTTATTTTTAATATTTTATTTTAAAAATTACAAAAAACTAAATCAGATTGTGATTGATTAAAAAATTTGATTTTTCTATTTGCCCCGTTTTAAATTTTTTTTAATTAGGTAATATGTATATTTTGATATTATTTTGTACAAATTTATTTTAATATTTTTATTTTAACATTTAAAAAATATACCATATGAAAACAAAAATAAAATTTTTTTTATTGCAATAAACCAACCTTTCCGGACCGCGTCGTTTAACTAATTTTTTTTAGGTACACACACAAACACATATTTATAAAAAAAACTTTTTTTCGCACTTGTGTCCACTATATTTTTTTGTTTTGCTTTTTTTTGCTATTGAAAAAAACGGGAAAAATTGAAAAATTATATTTTTTCTGAAATAACATATTTTTGAATCAACCATAATTTGATTTAGTTTTTTGTAATTTTTAAAAATAAAAAGTATATTAGGTATTTAGAATTGCTAATTACTAATTGCTATACATTTTATTTTTAATATTTTATTTTAAAAATTACAAAAAACTAAATCAGATTGTGATTGATTAAAAAATTTGATTTTTCTATTTGCCCCGTTTTAAATTTTTTTTAATTAGGTAATATGTATATTTTGATATTATTTTGTCAAATTTATTTTAATATTTTTATTTTAACATTTAAAAAATATACCATATGAAAACACTAAATAACCACGAACAAAATAACTTTATTGCAATAAACCAACCTTTCCGGACCGCGTTGTTTAACTAATTTTTTTTAGGTACACACACAAACACATATTTATAAAAAAAGCTTTTTTTCGCACTTTGTGTTTACTATTTTTTTTTTTTTTGGTTATTGGCTTTTTTTTTATTTTGTTATAGAAAAAAGCGGGAAAACTGAAAAATTATATTTTGTATGATTTTTCTGAAATGGCATATTTTTGAATCAATCGATTACACAGTATCTGATTTAGTTTTTTGTAATTTTTAAAAATAAAAAGTATATTATTTAGACACGATCACGAACAATATTATTTTTTGAAACAAACAATTATTTTATATCTACCGCGTCGTTAAAGATTCAACTACATTTTTGTTGCAATTTATATGTATACCACACACAAACAGAAAGAAAAATGAAAAAATCTTTTTTTTTCGCACTTTGACTTTGTGTCCGCACTATTTTTTTTCTAGTTAAGGCCTAACTATCGAAGACTTTTGCTGGTTTAAGTCGCTTTAAGGAAATGTGCTATTATATGTAAAGTGTATGGTGCAACCATACAGACTTATTACTCTGTTTCGTCAAATTTCGTTAACTTGAACTGGCTTAAGCGAATGAGATTTCAAAAACAATAATTTTAATTATTAAAAAAAACAAAAATTTACAAGTTATTTATTCCATCCATTGCAAAAAACATTAATTTTAATTGTTTTTTAATTGTTGACAGACTTCAAAAACTGACATAAGCGCAAAAGCCCACTTAAGTTGTGTATGGGTAAATTACAATTTTGACAAGACTTTAACTGTCTTTTTGTTGACTTTTTCAAATCACTTGAGCCAGCAAAATTTTTACATGGTTATGCCTTTATATAGAATTTATATATAAAAATAAACAAAAAATAACACAAATATGTATGTATAGGTAACTTTTTTTTAAATGACCGCGTAAAACTAATGTCGTATTCTATTGTAGAAAAAATTCTGCCTGTATGCAGCATTTTTTCACAGGTCAACATTTTTTTGGGTTCTATTTTCAATATATTCGTATTAAAGAGTTCAGAATTCTTTGATATCAGGACAAAACTGTGATAATTTTGCATTTTTTTTTCCATCGAGAATAGAATTCAACATAATTTTTTTGAATTTTCCATCGAAAATAGAATTCAACATAAATTTTTGTGTTGCAGTATTATATAAATATAACACACCCACACAAACTCAAATTCATAAACTAAACTTTTTCCCGTACATTCTTTGACAATATATGAAGTATTACCAGCCAACTTCATTAATAGCAAATTTCATTACCAGCCAACGTCATTATTATAAAATAAAATAGAAATTTGCCGGAAACGTTTGCATATTCTGTTTATGCATATTAAAACATTAAGAATTTTTGGGGACTTTGAAATTGTTTTAATAACATTCAATTTTGCCACGCGCCTAACTCCTGCCAGGATAATCCAATGGTATTGAAATTTTCAAAATAGATAAATCTCTAATAGATAAATATATGTCTAGAACAATTTTTTAACCTAGGACCTGACCTCTAGAATGTACAGGTATCTCAATATTTCACATCTGTGGGGCTATATCGCAAAAAGTGGGGCAAAACCTTAAAATATGGAAACGGATATGCTATTAACATTTAATTAACTCTATGCCCCCAAATGTCACCTCTGTATGTTTAAGGGTTTAGAAAATAAAAGTTAATCAAATTTGTTTACATATATGCATATTAAAACATTAGGAATTTTTGAGGACTTTGAATTTGTTTTAATAACATTTGAGATTTTTTTTATTTCGGAAACAGATAAAGGGATTGGGCTCAAATTTGGACAGGTTATAGATTAGAGTAAAAAAAAGATATTTTCTTTATGACTTTTTTAATTTGGGTCCCAACTTCCGGAGATATAGCCCTCCAAAAATAAAAAATTTCAATTTTGCCACGTGCCTAGCTCCTGCCAGGATTATCCTAGGGTATTGAAATTTTTAAAATAGATAAATCTCTTATTTTTAATATTTTAAGTAATTAAGTAGAACATTATTTTTACCTAGCACCTCATCCAAACCATTTATAGTTGTCTCAATATTTCACAACTTCAGGGCTATGTTAATTGGAGAGAGGGGCTGGGGGTAAATCTATAAAAAGTTAGAAATTCCTTAGAACATTGTTTATATGGAAAAAACGCATTTATTATTTTTTATACAGCTTATTTTATGTACCTACCTACCTGAAAATAATTCAAAACAAATGAATAATATATTTATTTGCACCGCACACCACTCCACCATATAGGCATATTTAATTACGCGCAATAGTCTGAAGAGTACAAAAACCAAATAGCTATGTATAAATAAAAAAAAATTATTGTTCTCTTCACACTACGGCGTTATAAAAAATTATTTAATATATAAAAAAGATAAAAATTACCGGTACTCGTCTAATTGTTTGATCAACTATACGCGAAATATACCTTTCTACGAAAATAGTTGATCAAATTTGTTTCGTGGATAATTTAACCATGATGGAAGTGAATATTTTGTATAGTTGATTAACTATAAAATTAACTATTAAATTGTTGAAGCATATTGTGTAGTATAGTTGAATTAATTACAAAAGGAAGGTTGGGCAAATATTTGTGTATGTTGATTTAAACACACTTATTAACAATAATAACTTGGTTGAATTTATCACGCGGGTCTTTATAAAATTAACCATAAACTATATTAATATTACAATTTTTATCAAATTGGTAATTAACAATTTGTCATAGTTGATTTAACCAAGTCGATTTTTTTCTGTGCATATAGATATATTTTTTCCTGCCAGAAATATAATGTACGTCACTACTATAGATAAATTCAGCAAATACGCTACTATACACAAATTAAACGATAGAACTTGGATCTCAATTTTAAAAGTATTAAAAGAAAGAATTACATTTCTAGGAAAAATGCAAAAATTGGTAAATGATAATGAAAGATGTATACTTCACAACTCTGTAGAATTATTTCTAAAAGAAAATAATATTCAGTCACATATTACTACATCTGGTATTAAAACAGGCAACGCCGATGTAGAACGACTACATGGCACTTTAAATGAACACTTACTTATAATGAACGTAGACCCAGAAAATAAAGATGAACTTGATGAAAAAATTCAAAAAGCAATAATATTCTATAATAATACTTTACATAGTACTACTAAGTTAAGACCAATAGATTTTATTATTAAAAATTTCGATCGTAACGATATTAAAGACCTATCAACAAAATTCGAACAAGAAAAAATTAAAAGAATCGAAAAATTGAATAAATCTCGTCACTCTAACTATATATTAAATGAGAATATTGTAATTAATAGAAATATTGCAAAAAATACACCTAAATATAAAAGATTAAAACACTATAACAAAAATAACGATTATATTATAGATACTACTAATAAACGTAAAATTAGATATAACAATAAACAACAAAAAAGAAAATTTCAATATCAAGAATAAACAAATATGAAAAAATTATCATTTCAGATGCATCTACTAATATTGCTGATACAAATAACTTGTGCCTCAAGTCAATCAATCGAAGTAATACCGATAAATAATGAAAATGGATATTCAGTATTCAAATTGCATGAAAAATTGGTGGTAGATTCATATACAAAAATTCTTCATATTGTTATATAATATAACTCTGCTTATTATTTCGCCCACACATTCCTATGAAACCCTATTCCTATAATTTTATTCCTTATTATGCATTTAGCATTTCCAGCTTAATACTTATTGAATACATTCCTATTAAATATTACTCCCACACATTTTTATTTCTAACTATGCATCTAAATTGCAAACTATTTGTTTTCTACATTTATCTATTTCGCGATAAATGTATAAATTTTAAGAAAACGCTTCAAACATAAGCATTTATGTTATATTTGAACCGTAAGCACTTTTATGCATTAGTTATGAAGCAATAGTAATTATAATTTTGGGAAGCATAAATCAGTCTAATCATAAACTCCTTCCAGAAAAGAACTAATTGAAGATTCATTAAAATCTCAATTAATAATAAATTAATAAAAGTAATATTTGTAACTTAAATATTAAGTGAAAATAAATAAAATAAATATTAAATAAAAGTAATATTTTTAACTTAAATATAAAGTGAAAATAAATAAAATAAATATTAAATACAAATAAATAATTCTGAATTAGTAATCGAGTATCGAATCCTCATCAATCTCAAAGCCAAGCTCCATCTTCTCGTTACCAAGAAAATGGGGCCCGAAAAAGTGACCGATAATTTGTTTGGATCAGCGAAAACAAGCATAAGGAGAGATAATGTTAGTATGTTATGTTAAAGAGAAACATTATATAGAAAGAAATTATTTTTTTATCCTTAAGCTTGATTTCTTGCACTTTCTCACATGCTGAGAAATAATTTACTATCCGCAATGGATTAAGCTCTGATGTTTCCACCACCGAAAACAAAACAGATATTACTAGATTAGACACTTACTGCTTAATACAATCAGTTAAATAATAAAAATAAAAATAAATAAAATATATAAAAAATTAAAGCAAACAAAACATTAATATTTGATTTAACAAGCTACCACTTACATAGGGCTTCACAATTCTGAAAAAAGCTACTACTTCCCTATGTCGTCACCTGCTAATTCAAATCATTAAAAAATTAAAAAACTAAAGTTGTTAGAACTAAAGTAGTTCTAAAACTATAAGTAAAATAAATAGAATAAAATAAGAATAAAAATAATTCGCTAAGGAAGAACTAAAAAAGCGTACCAGCGTCAAAAACATCACAAATTAACAAGTTACCACTAGCTTTAGGCTTCGCAATTCCGTAAAGAACGCTAATACTTCCCCCCACTGTCACCTGCTAATTTGAGGCTTAAAATTTTAAAATAAAAATATAAAATAAAAAGCGTGCTAGTTTGCAATTAGCAGTTTGAAGTAATCAAAAATCATGAAAAAACCATTCGTCAAAATAAATATTAAATATATATAAAACAAACAAATTAAAGAGGTTACCACTAGCTTCGGGCTTCATCGATCTAGAAAGAACGCTACTACTTCCCTCCGCTGTCACCCATTAATTTGAGGCTTTAAAAATTATAAATTAAATGTAAAAAAAAATCATGCGAATTGCAAATAGCAGTTTGTTATAAAAATCGAAATTCATGAAAATCGAAATCGTCAAATACTATATATTTATTTTTATTTTAAACATAAAAATAACATATAAATACTTACTAATTAAGTAAACATATAACATAGATATACATATAACACAAATATACGTATAAGACAAGTACATAAAAAAACTCATTGGCTTAAGCTCCTTTTAAGCTGAAGTTTGCTGTAATTAAAGTCAAATTTCCCGGCACAATTATTAACTTCGCGTAACATTCTCGAAATGGGTTCATTTTTCCCATACTCTGTGCTATGAAATTGTATTTTAAAAAGCGACACAGATCTAAGCGAGCGAAAATTAATATTAAGATTCATCCGTTCTAAGAGAAATGGAGAATCAATAGCACCAGCAATTACTTGGTGCACAAACACGATAGCAGCTATTTGCCGACGCCTTTGAAGCGTTTGTAAATCTATTAGTTTGAGACGGTCTACATAAGGAGGTAAGTTGAAAGTGTCCACCCAAGGAAGCCCACGAAGAGCAAACCGTACAAATCTACGTTGGACCGCCTCAACTCTTTGAATGTGTACCAGTTGATATGGTGACCAAACTTGACTAGCGTATTCCAGTATCGGCCTAACAAAAGTCATATAAAGAGCCCTAGTAACGTAAGGGTCAGAAAACTCCTTAGACCACCGTTTAACAAAGCCAAGCATAGAGTTAGCCCTACTAACTATATTATCGAAATGGGAGTGGAAGTTTAAGTCACTGTCACAGAGAATTCCTAAGTCACGAATAGCCGTGACTCTTGGAACAAGCGCACCATTAAGATAATAATCACGAGGTGGATGGCGAATGCGTTTACGGGAAAACGTAATAGCTTGGCATTTATTAACATTAAGCTCCAGATGGTTCTTCTGACACCAAATTGAAAATTTATTTAAATCCTCCTGAAGGACAATACTATCTGAGGGAGATGAAATTATTTTAGAAATTTTCATATCATCCGCATAAATATTAGATTCCGACTTTTTTATAATTAAAGTAACATCGTTTATGGATAAAATAAAAATTAGTGGACCAAGGTGGCTGCCCTGAGGCACTCCAGACTTAGCCGTAAATGGCATCGAAGTAGCTGACCGAAAAAGTACCCTATATTGACGATTTATTAAATATGATTCTAACCAAAGCAAAAAAAATGGTGGAAACCCAAGCGCTTGAAATTTGAACAGAATAATCTCATTCGAAAGTTTGTCAAAAGCTTTATTAAAGTCAGTAGTGATAGCATCAACGTCATGACCAACTTCCATTGCATTAACACTGTTAGACACGAATTCCGTTAAATTAGTGGTCGTCGATCTGCCCTTCAAAAACCCGTGTTGTTTAGGTGAAATCAGCGATTTACAGTGAAAGAAGAGGGTATCATAAACAATACTCTCAAAAAGTTTAGGAACGCAGGATAGCTTGGATATTGGCCTATAGTTATTAATTTCAGCTTTACAGCCCTTTTTATGTACGGGGATAATAAAAAAATCCTTCCAAAAACTTGGAAATATCCCCACTGACATAGATTTATTGAAAATTGCTGTGAGAGGCTGAGCAAGGCTACCGCTGCATTTCTTTAAAACAATTGCTGGCAGACCGTCAGGACCAGATAAGTAATCATCTTTTAAATTGCAAATTTTATCAACCACCGTTTCTAAATTAATATTTACACTTACTAAAGATGTCTGAGCATTATTATTTAAGTAGGAAAAGTAATTAACGTCTGGCACAAAATCATTATCATTAAAAGCTTGATTAAAAAAGTCAGCGAAGTGATTAGAAACAACTTCGGGATCATTTGATGAATGATTATCATATTTTAATGTGGAAGGGTACCCGTCAGATTTCCTTTTAATATTAATAAATTTCCAGAATTTTTTCGGATCTGAAATAATGTCAAACTGCATTTGACTTATATAATTATCATATAGATCTTTAGACAACACGGAAAATTCGTCAGATACGTTAACATATTCCGAAAAAACACAGTCCGACCTAGTTGTTAGAAACTTACGCCATAATTTATTCCTATTATTTCGTAATGAGCGAAGTTCATTATTGTACCATGGAGGCGAAGAAATAAAGTTTTTTTTTGGATGTAAATTGGAACTGATTGTTCTATGCACTCAAAGATTAAAGCATAAAAATTAGAAATCATTAAATCAACGTTATCATTAGAATTAAAAATTATATCAAAATTGACATTACTAAGTAAAAAATTTAATTTATCAAAATCAGTTTTCCGAAAATTGAAATGATAAGCATTACCATTATTATTATTATTATTATTATTACTATTACAATTACCATTCTCATAAGCAAAAGTTAAAGAAAGTGGGGGATGGTAGGCATCCATAACAGACAGACATTGAGTACTTTCTATAACAATACAGTTTTGGACATCAGTTGTAAAAACCAGATCGAGTTGACGATTTAAACTATTTTTAACATTACTAACCTGGAAAAGGCTACAATCAGATAAATTATCAATAAATGATGTTTCAACTAAAGAAGTTGCATTAGATGCAACGTAATATGATTCATCATCCGATTCAACCCAAACTAGTCTAGGAAAATTAAAATCACCAACAATCAACAGATCATCACAATCATCCATAGTACAATGCAAAAAATCGACAGCATTTAAGAAAAGTTGGTAACATTCAATGGGACTAACAGGATGAATATAACAATTTAAAACATAAATACTACGACGACCGACAGAAATTCTAACACATAATAATTCAACATTAGTAGTATTGGGAATTTTGAAAAAGGAAGCATCAAGATTAGAGCGGAACGCAATAAGAACCCCACGCCCTGAAGAATTAAACCCATCTTTCCGAAAGACGTTAAAGTCTGAAGTAAAAAGTTCATTGTCGCGGAAGAAATCAGTTAAATTAGTTTCAGTTAAAGCGAAAATGTCAAAAGGAAGCATTTGCGATTTTAAAAATACTTCAGCCGCTTTAGTTCGTAGTCCCCTTACATTTTGATAATAAAGGGACAAGCATTTTAGTTTTTTGGCGCCGAAACCGGTGAATTTAAATGAATTATAGAACCAGGTGTTCGAGATGATGTAAATTCCTTAATAAATATGCCGCTGGACCACGATTCAGATTTCAATAGCACGGAAAAGTATTCTACAGGAACGGTTATCTTAAACGACGCATATAATCCTAATTAAAACTGTGTTTCCTTTTAACAATATTACTGGCGCAGTCGGAACGTTTTTATAATAAATACCTTAAAAACGAAAAAAACCTACAAAATAATAAACAAAAATATAAAATTTTGTGAAATTATTATAAACATTGTAAATAAAAGAGGAATCCGGTAAAAAGTAAAAGTGATTATTGAAATTATTTAAATATAAGTTCGGAAGTAAAATAAAAAAAAACCAATTTAAAAAAAAAAAAAGTCAAAAGCGAACATTTTCTTTTTTAACAACAAAAAGTTATAAATTGTGTCCAACATTTGAGAAAAAGTGCATCAAGAACATCAATATTCAACAGTTTACCAACAAAATACATCAAGAATATCAGAACGTTTACAACAACAAAAATCAACACATTTTAAGCAACAAAAGAAGAAAAAAAAAGTCATACAGTAAGCTCTTGACATCAAAAACAACGGTAAATACATAAATTTGATTATTATTATAATTTTTTATTATTACAAATAATTAAAATTTAAGAAAGAAAAAATAGTTTACTAAAATAAAACTTAAAATAAAATAAAATAAAAGAAAGAAGTTATTATAGAAATACCAATATTATTATTAAATTTTAAATAAAAGTGTTTTACTATTACATTATATTGCACACACAAAATAAAATATATAAATACATAAAATACAAATTTGAAAATTGAAAACAATTAATATAAAAATAAATTAAATAATCTTAATAATTAAAAATGGATAATGAAAGTAGAAATTCGTTAGATTATATTGCAAAACATATTAATTATATTACTCCATTCGATGGTAGTAAATATTGTCTTTCTGGATTTATTAACAGAATAGAATCACTAATTCCATTAATTACGCCCCTCTCTAACGAACTAAAAGCTATAGTTTATGGTTATATTACTGACAAAATAGTTGGTAAAGCCAAACAAAGTTTAATTAAAAATGGTAATGTAGAATCTTGGGAAAACCTTAAACAAATTTTGATAAAAAATCATGGTGAAAGCACACCAATACTAGATTTATTAGATGATTTAAAGTCGACTAGGTGCGACTCCACAATCGATATTTTTTATCGAAAAATAAGCAATTTATTATGTAGAATAAATAATGCATAAAATTTAAATGGAGAACATGAAACGCGGTATTCCACTATAGAGAAGGAACTACTTGCTATAGTCTGGTCTGTTAAATACTTTAGAACATATTTGTATGGTAGAACATTTAAAATTTTTACTGATCACAAACCTCTCGTGTGGTTAAATAATATTAAAGAACCTAATATGAGATTACAACGATGGAAATTACAATTAAATGAATACGATTTTACAATTAATTATGTTAAAGGCAAAGAAAATAATGTTGCGGACGGATTAAGTAGATTTGTTATTGGTGATGAAAATAACGATAGTAATCTGAATATAAATGATAATTTGTTATATAATAATGAAGAAAATATACTTCAAAATATATTTAATAATGAAATAAATATTGATGATGTAGCATCAGCCGCAGCTACAATTCATAGTGGTACAGAAGACGATACTCACTATATACCAGTTACTGAAAGAGCAATTAATCTCTATAAAAATCAGATATATTTACAAACTGGTAACTCTGAAAAATCTATAATTAAAATAATAAATAAAAAACTTCAAAATCATATTACTATCAATGAAAATAGTAATTTATTAGAAATTATGAAAAACATATTAAAAGATAACGGTGTTATGTGTATTTATTGCGAAGATATCAAATTATTTGTACTATTTCAAGATATTTACGTGAAAATTTTTCCAAACAATAGTAATCTAAAGTTATTTAAATCCAATATTAAATTAATTGACGTAACTGATTCAGAAAAAATGTTAACTCTTATTAAAGAAGAACATTTAAAAAATAATCACCGTGGAATAAATGAAACGTTTTACGAATTAAAACAAAAATACTATTATCCACATTTAATGAATATAATTACAAAATACATAAATAACTGTGAGATTTGCATATTAGCAAAACATGCTCGTTAACCTATAAAAATTTCTTTCAACTTAACAGAAACATCAAATAAATTTAATGATGTTGTACATATAGATATATGGTTTCCTGCCAGAAATATAATGTACGTCACTACTATAGATAAATTCAGCAAATACGCTACTATACACAAATTAAACGATAGAACTTGGATCTCAATTTTAAAAGTATTAAAAGAAAGAATTACATTTCTAGGAAAAATGCAAAAATTAGTAAATGATAATGAAAGATGTATACTTCACAACTCTGTTGAATTATTTCTAAAAGAAAATAATATTCAGTCACATATTACTACACCAGGTATTAAAACAGGCAACGCCGATGTAGAACGACTACATGGCACTTTAAATGAACACTTACATATAATGAACGTAGACCCAGAAAATAAAGATGAACTTGATGAAAAAATTCAAAAAGCAATAATATTCTATAATAATACTTTACATAGTACTACTAAGTTAAGACCAATAGATTTTATTATTAAAAATTTCGATCGTAACGATATTAAAGACCTATCAACAAAATTCGAACAAGAAAAAATTAAAAGAATCGAAAAATTGAATAAATCTCGTCACTCTAACTATATATTAAATGAGAATATTGTAATTAATAGAAATATTGCAAAAAATACACCTAAATATAGAAGATTAAAACACTATAACAAAAATAACGAATATATTATAGATACTACTAATAAACGTAAAATTAGATATAACAATAAACAACAAAAAAGAAAATTTCAATATCAAGAATAAACAAATATGAAAAAATTATCATTTCAGATGCAACTACTAATATTGCTGATACAAATAACTTGTGCCTCAAGTCAATCAATCGAAGTAATACCGATAAATAATGAAAATGGATATTCAGTATTCAAATTGGATGAAAAATTGGTGGTAGTTTCATATACAAAAATTCTTCATATAATTAACTTAACACAATTTAATGAATTAATTGATAAAATTGAAGAAAATATAGATTCTTTAAACTTGGATCCAAATAATGAAAATTTAAATATATTATATAGAGAAGTCTTATTAGCAAAACATAACTTATATACTATTGTACCACATATTTTAAAAGACAAAAATGACAAAAATAGACAAAAACGAAGTTTAATTAACGTTTTAGGATCAACACTTAAATTTATTGCAGGTAATATGGACAATGAAGACGCTACAGACATTTACAATCATTTAAATAATTTAGATAAAAATATGATAGAAACAAATAATCAAATAAATAAACAAGTTATAATTAACAATAATTTAATCAAAAATTTAAATCATGTAGTCAATGATATTAATAAAAATCGCGACAATCTTAACGCAATCCTAAATCAAACTGATAAAACATTACTTGCAATGCAGAAATCAAACCTTATTTTCCAAATATATGTAGATGTTAATATAATCAATAAACAATTAGAAAACATTTCTGATATTATTTTAATGAGTAAACTAAATATTTTAGCCCATGATTTACTATCTGAAGATGAAATTAATAAATATAATATAACAGTTACTACATTACCATATTTAACTAATAGTATCTTATTTAAAGATAACTCATTGATTTTAGTTATCGGTATACCAAATTTTTCTATATTGCCAAATTTTGTTTATATTACAACGCGTTAGTGATTCCATTCCCTAATAACCTGAATGAACAATTAGATTTTCACATAGAAGAAATAATTATTCAAAACAATAACGTATATAATAAAAATGATAAAATCATATTAAAGAAAAATTTAAAATTTCATGATAATGATTGTTTAAAAAATATTTTGCAAAAAACTAATATTTGTGAATTAAAAATAAATAATGCAACATCAATAACAAAAATATTTGATGATTTAATAATTACAAAAAATTTACCTACTGTTGAAATTTCTCAAAATTGTATTGATCAAAACATTGTAATTAAAAATAATAACGTAATTAAATTTAGTAACTGTAAAATAAATATAAATGATAATGTTTTTAAAAATAAAATTGAAAAATTTACAAATAATTTGATAATTCCAATTGTGCACACCAATTTTACTAAAATTTTAAATAATTTGTCTTTAGAAAAACTACATGTTGAAAATATAGAAAATAGAGAAATAATTAAATATATTCAATATAAACATAATGTTGTAAACTATAGTTATTTAAGCATAGGCTTAATCATAATAATTATTGTTTTAATATCTTTATTTTTGAAATTTAAAAATGTAAAACTGGAAGGAAAGTTACAAAAATCGAATTAATAAATAAACGTATTTCAGATCCTTTTGCGGGGCCGCAAATTTTTTAAAGGGAGGAGATGTTACATAATATAACTCTGCTTATTATTTCGCCCACACATTCCTATGAAACCCTATTCTTATAATTTTATTCCTTATTATGCATTTAGCATTTCCAGCTAAATACTTATTGAATACATTCCTATTAAATATTACTCTTACACATTTTTATTTCTAACTATGCATCTAAATGCAAACTATTTGTTTTCTACATTTATCTATTTCGCGATAAATGTATAATTCTTAAGAAGACGCTTCAAACATAAGCATTTATGTTATATTTGAACCGTAAGCACTTTTATGCATTAGTTATGAAGCAATAGTAATTATAATTTTGGGAAGCATAAATCAGTCTAATCATAAACTCCTTCCAGAAAAGAACTAATTGAAGATTCATTAAAATCTCAATTAATAATAAATTAATAAAAGTAATATTTGTAACTTAAATATTAAGTGAAAATAAATAAAATAAATATTAAATAAAAGTAATATTTGTAACTTAAATATAAAGTGAAAATAAATAAAATAAATATTAAATACAAATAAATAATTCTATAATCCTAATTAAAACTGTGTTTCCTTTTAACAATATTACTATATACATTAATATAAATATTCTGATGTTGAAAATGCACGACCTAAAAAACAAAAAATAACATGATAAGAAAGAAAATCATTTGCATTTGCATTCTTCTGTATTATTATATATGAAAAAATGTATGTGCGTTCTAACTCAGCATACAAAATTTTTATATATGAAAAAATGTATGTGCGTTCTAACTCAGCATACAAAATTTTTATATATGAAAAAATGTATGAAAAACTTATAGGCATATTCTGGGATAGTTTGGTTAAAAAATTTATATATATGAAAAATGTATGGGAAAAAATATAGGCATTCTAAATCAAAGTTAAAAATTTATATATACGAAAAAATGTGTTCATTTTATTTTGAAACGTGACAATATCATTATTACTTAACAAATAAATACTTATATTGTCAAGTTCATTGCATTAAAAATATATAATAAAATGCGAATAAGATAATTTACAAACAACCAGAAAAAACTCATTTTGTTGTTGCTACAATTTGCCTTTCTTATTTTTAATTTTTTGCATACAAAATTTTTATATATGAAAAAATGTATGAAAAACCTATAGGCATATTCTGGGATAGTTTTGTTAAAAAATTTAGATATATGAAAAATGTATGGGGAAAAATATAGGCATTCTAAATCAAAGTTAAAAATTTATATATACGAAAAAATGTATGGGGAAAAATATAAGCATTCTAAATCAAAATGAGTTAGAATGGCTATATCATAACTACTATTATTTTATTGGCCAGGAATGGCGAAACAAATACAAAACTATATTATGAACTGCGATGCATGTAAAGAATCGAAAGCACCGAACGTTGTTTTACGTCCGGAAATGGGCCAACAAATCCTTGTAGAACGCCAGTGGCAGCGTCTCTACATAGACTTGTTGGGACCATATCCCAGGTCAAAAAGAGGATATACATCGATACTGATAGTATTGGACCAATTCTCTAAATACGTGTTATTGAAGTCATTTCGTAGTCCAACTGCTATTAATGTTTGTAGATATTTAGAAGAAGACGTTTTTAATGTGTTTGGTGTTCCACAATCAATCTATTCAGACAACGGCGTACAATTCACCGCGAAAAATTTTCAAAATCTGCTGAGAGATTATTATATAAAACATTTAAAAACACCAATTTATTCACCCCAATCAAATCAGTCTGAGCGTGTGAACAGATCAATTTTAGCTGCAATACGAACTTACATTACAAACGATCATCGTGACTGGGATCTGAACCTTCAGAAAATAGCTTGTTCACTTCGTAATTCAGTGCATGAATCCATAGGAACATCACCATATTACGTGTTATTTGGTTGCAACATGGTCACTCATGGACCCATGTACCCAATTTTGAAGCGTCTTGATAGTTTAAATGAAAGTATTGATGTTTTACCAAAAGAAGAAAAGATAAGATTAATCAGAGATAAAGTTTTAAAAATGTTGGAGAAAGCTCATAAGAAACATGACAAAATATATAATCTGAGATCGAAGCAGCGTAAATTTGTAGTTGGCCAAATTGTTTTTAGGAGAAATTTTATCCAAAGCAATTTCGCTGCGAAAATAAATGCGAAATTGGCGAAAAAGTTCCTAAAAAGTAAAATTTCGAAAATAGTTGGACAAAATCGTTATGAACTGACTGACATGGATGACAGAAAAATAATTGGTATCTTCCATGCAAAAGATTTAAAATAATAAATACACTGATACGACGATCTCAGGGTTTAATGTGGGTCGATTCCATAAATAAAACAAAACCAAAATCGTAAATCCAAATTTTTTTTAGTTTCAATTTAATATTTTGGAATTTACTTGACCAAAGTTTCTTTTATTATTTATTTTCCCAAAAAAACAAAATGTAGATCATTAGAATCTATAATAATTTCTTCTATCAGCGTAAAATTGTAATGTACATCCTAAAATAAAAAGAAATACGTTAAAATTAAGATAGTTAACTTCTACAATATATTATACGTTATACTATTACTATGAAGAATTCTTCTTGATTCCGAACAATAATTAATTTTTTTTACGTAGAGAAACTTTAAATATATTAAAATGGTGAACGAATTTTCAGATCCTTTGGTACAACGGGTGGTACATTTGACCAAAGTACCTGCTTTGTAACGTGACGTGCTAAGATAATTCTATTACATAATAATTTAAGATCTAAAAAAAAAAAAAAAAAAAAAAAATAAACAAAAATTAAAAATTTGGTGAAAATTGAAAAACAATATACTTATCAAAATGGACGACACGACATCTGACCTGACTAACTGTTGACGACTTGACATGACATTCCAATTAGGAAGACGGAAGTGGACAGATTTTGACAAAGCTTTAGTGTAGAATATAGATAGCGCATGCCATTATGCAATTTTATTTGCGCAGGTTGGTAGTAGATTGTAGGCGCCGAAGAATAACTATAGTCAGAATCAAATAGGAAATAGGAAAAGGTATAGGGTAAACTGAACTACTTCCTTCTTCTTAATTGGAACTTCAAACAAGCAAGACAGCAGAAAGATTTAATTAATGTTGGATTTTTTTTTTAAACAGTTTCTAATAAAATAAAATATAATCACGTGTATAGAATATAATATAGATGCATAGATACTAGTAAATCAATATAAATTGAAAAATATCTCAAGTAGAAAAAATAAAATATAAAAATTCGTGAAAATTGGACATAAGTTCAAGTCTACGAATAACACCAGGCAAGGAGTAGTTAAGGTATTTATTAATTCACGTGGTGAAATTATAAATTTCTTTTAGTAAATATATATTAAATATTATATTTTAGTGTCAGGATTCAATTACAAATTTTAGCAGTACGCTGAAAAAAAAATAAAATAAAATAAGAAACAAAATAGATATAATTCAAGCCATCATCGCAAATCGCAGAACATCCAATTTTTCCAGCTTTTTTATTGAGTTTCATCTTGTATTATAGTACAAGAAATTTTATTAAAAAAAACGTATACATATGTATATATATATAATATTTTTTTTTATTCAATTTCGTAAAATAATATGCGACCTAAAAATTTAGTTTTGGAATTTATTTGCATTTTTTTTCATATATTTAAAATCTAATTAATACTATTGTAAAATTGTTAAAAACTATTTTAATTAATGTAAAAATTGAAATACTATAAAATCATAATATTGTAAAATTTAATAGAATTTAAAAAACAAAATATTTGCTTAAATTAAAATAAGATTAAATTAGTTATAAAACTAAAAAAAAAATAATCAAGAATCAACTCCTGTTTGCGCAACCAGCTACGCTGGAAATTTTCTGTAAGTACAAATTAAAAAAAAAAATACAGATAATAATTCCATTAAATATTATAAAATATTATATTAAAATTTCTAATACATATATATATATGAATAGTAATCAGTGAATTTAAAAATACAATAGAAAGATAATTAATTCAAATTAGATTCATTTAAACTAAAACTGAAATCAAATAATTATTAAAATAAAAGTTTAAAAAACTGAATGAATAAAATAAAAATCAAATAAAATTAAAATTGAAGTCAGATAAAAATAAATTCAAATCAAAATTGAATTAAAATTAAAATTCAAAATAATTAAAATAAAAAAATTGTAAAATTCAATTTACATTAAAAATAAAATTTTAAATAATTAAAAAAAAATAGTAAAATTCAATTTACATAAGAATGGTTATAATTAATATTCAAATTTAAATCAATAAAAATTGGTGAAATTCAAATTACAATAATAATATTGAAAATTAAAAAAAAAAATACTGAAATTTAAATATATACTTTAAATAAAATTCCAATAAAATTTTAAAAGCAAATAAAATTCTAAAATTTATTAAAATTCAAAATTGAAATCAATTAAAATAAAAAGAATTATTAAAATTCAAATTAAAAAAAATATTATTCAATTTAAATAAGAATTAATAAAATTCAAATCAAATAAAATTATTATTCAATTTAAAGAAGAATTAATAAAATTCAAATCAAATAAAATTATTATTCAATTTAAATAAGAATTAATAAAATTCAAATCAAATAAAAATATTATTCAATTCAAATAAGAATTATTAAAAATACAAATTCAAATAAATTATTAAATTAAAGTTTACTTTAAAGCAAATTAATTTCCAAGAAAAATTCAAAACAAATATATATGAAATAAAAATAAATTCAAATAAGAATTACTAAATATAATTATAACAAAATTTAAACTTAAAAAAAAAAAATTATTTAAATTAAACTATAGAGATTTAAATTATTTTTTTTTGGCTAAACAGATTCAATTTAAATCAGATCTTAATTATTAATTATGAAAAATCAAATTTAATTCAATTTATTAATACCATAAAAAAATCAATGAATATTACAATTTAATAATAAAAATAAAATTCCGAAACAAATTTAGAAAAAATTTAAAATGAATTAGGAAAGAATATTTTTATAAATAAAATTTTATAGTATGTATTATATGTCTTTTTGAGTATTTATTTATTTAAATGATGAGTCAATAAGTTAAAGTTATTCGGTGGGGAACTTCTGAAACAGTTCCGAAATGAAACATGGCGATATGATCGAGTTTGCAGGTTTTTATAAATTTTTGCTATCATGTCACAATACATTTAAACTTCGCGCCGAGTATTGTCAAGGCAGTTTATTTATTAAAATAAACTTGACTAGGCGTGGGTAACGCGATGAGCTAAAACAACATCATTAGCTCAATATTCTTGTCGAGTGCTGGGAAGACATTACAACGATTGTATATTTTTTTAATTAATTTCAAGTTGAGTTAAGTTAAATTTATTGACAAATTTATAAAGAATCATTTACTTAAGACTCGGGTGTTAAAATAAAAAAAAAAAATATGAATTAAATAATGTCGTCTCAGTGTGACTAACCTTTGTTTATTTATTGTTGTTGAAGTTTTTATAGGTTCAAGTCTGGTTAATTTATTCCGGAGTCGCAAATACAGGTGAAGTAGTTACACACTTCGTCTCAACCTGTAAACTCATCCTGACATTAAAAAAAAATGTTAATAATGTGCCTCTCATAAAAACAACAAACCCCCCCCAATCCGTCGAGCTAAGATGTGCTTAATGCAAGGCATGTCAAAAAGTTGCTATGAGGGTACAACAAGCGCTTGACGTAAATTATTCCGGATGTAGCCCTAAGTGTTAAGAGGTTCTATTAGAACTAAACGTTTCAGAACACTGGCGTAAATGTCAGTCTTGTGCTTTTTTCGGGAAATGACAGAACATAAGCATTTCCCTTTAAAAAAAAACCAAAATCTTTTTTAGCAAACCGTAAACGAACCGCCAATTACGAATAAAAAAACAAATTTTTTTAGCGAACCGTAAATGAATCGTTTCTATATCGCAAATACAAATTCGTTTTTACCGAACCGTAAACGAACCGCCAATTACGAAAAAAAAATGAATTCGTTTTTAATGTACCGTAAAAATCGTTTCTATATCGCAAATACGAATTCGTTTTTAGCGAACCGTTAACCAACCGCTCGTTTTTGGCGAACCGTAAACGAATCATTTCTATTCCAAAAATGATATTTTTTAGAGGGGTAAAATAATTATTTTTTTGTATTGTAATTTTTTATTCCTGACTACTGCAACTAATACTGTACTGCTATTTCACAACTAAAATAAAATAAAAATAGTCGCTAAGTGAAGAAGTTCCGTTGTTTTATTTTTGTTTAGTGTTTTAATTTTTAAAATAATAAATTTTTAATAATTAGTAAGTAAAATTTTTAATAGTAAATTACGACACTTATCGAATTTGGCGATTCGTAAACGTATCGAATTTGGCAATTCGTAAATGTATCGAATTTGGCGATTCGTAAACGTATCGAATTTGGAGATTCGTAAACGAACCGCTTTTAGCGAACTCTTGACGGTTCGCTTTTTTTGTTTAATTTTCATATGCCAACCCTTTCGTTTACGGTTCGCTAACGAATCGTAAAAGTGATTCGTAAACGATGTTGTATGAAGAAATAACTTCGCCGGCGGTTCGTTTACGATTCGTTTTTTTAAAGGGTTATTAACAGGAATCATGTCATCGTTTAATATATTTTATTGAAGATACCGTGGATCTTTATAGATTTGCATTTATACAAGACGGGACAAAAACACAAGAAAAAAAATGGGCAGATGCTGCAGTACTTTGCAATTCTTTGGGGACGGTGTCAAAAACAGGAGATGGATGGAAAAAATATTGGGTTGATTTAAGGTATATTTTATATTTGATTATATAACAGTTTTAAATAGTATTGAATATTATTTTTTTGTAAAAGCCGCAGAACCAAATACATCAAAATAAAAAATGAGATGAACAGAAGTGGTATTAATGGTACCATCCCATTAGAGGAATTAGACCCAATAGAGCAACGGATAATTGGGATATTAACAATTGATTCTGTTGATGGCGACGGTATCACATCAGAATTAGGCACTTCAACTACAAATGCAACTTCTTCAATGTCGGCCTGCATACCACCAGCATATGGCAATGAAAATGAACCAACCGAAGAAACTACATCAACAACAGCAAACATCTCAACAACAGTCAGAACCAGTCTACCAATAACAGCTAGAGCCACTGCGTCGGCATCAGCACCGCCAAGAATACGCGAAAGAAATCAAAACTTTTTAAAGGACATGTTGGAAGTAGAAAAACAAAAAATTGAATTAAAAGAAAGAAAATTAGAATTAATTCAACAGCAAAATAATATTTTACAAAATATTAGTACCTCGCTAATTAATATTTCAAACAGAACAGCAGAAGGAAATAATAATAATTTTGAAAATAGTGATTTCATAAATTATGAATATTTAGATTAATTATTTTTATTATGTACAATAAATATTAGGTATAACAATTCCAAAAAATAAAAAAAAAAAAATTTCATATTAAATATTTGTGTCCAGTAATCTATTTGCGAGAGTCTGTTGGCAATGGGTATCCTAAGGAAATCATTACATTGTGCAAAATTGCACAGCTATTAATAATTAGTCCTGCAACCTGTGGTGAATACATCAAAACTCGTTGTCTACAAATACATCTAAATCTACTTTTGAGGACCCCAATACATCTCTCCACCGTATGCCTAGTTTTTTTGTGAACAATGTTATATTTTTTTTCACTATCACTAATAGCATTCAAATATGGAGTCAGAAGCCATACCCACTATCACCTAAAATATAAACATGATATAATATAACATCAAAAAACAGCACATATATACAAACCCAAAAGCCATGAATCCCGTATAACCCTTTGGTATAAAATTTGCTTCACAGCAGAATTACTCCAAATAAAACTGTCATGTGTTGAGCCTCCAAACCTAGCAAATACATTTAATATTTTTAAGTCAGCATCACAAATCTAAAAAATAAATACAATATAATTTTTTGGTAGACAAAAAATAAATATAAAAAACATTTCAATAATTACAATCTGAACATTTTTTGTATGACAATTTTTTCTAGTTGCATAGTAAACATGTTCTACGTCCATTGGTGGCTTTTTTATCGCCACATGTGTTCCGTCGATAAGACCAATTACCCCAAGGATGTTAAACTTTTCATAAAACCTAAATTCAGAAATTTATTATACACCATTTACTTTAATTTTTTAAAAATACTTTTGTTTAATTGCAACTCTTTGTTGAGGTTTTGGAAAAGCAACAAATTTTTGTGCTAGATGAATATTAATGAGATTGCAAACTTCATTTACTGCTCGAGATACACACGTTTGAGATAGAAAAGCCTTGCCCGACAGGACGTTGATACGATCCTAATATAGATGGATTAATTAAATAAGGTTATGAAATTGAAAATAATGTATAAATACCAGTTGCCTAAAATCTTAGAGTAGTCAAGATTCTACATTCAATGCTCAATCGTTAAGAATATTTCCTTGTTTCCATCAATAAATTGAATACAAATACAAATACTCTTACTGAGACGAAATAGTTTTTTAAATTCAACTTCGCTGGCCATTTCCAATGGATTGCTGCTGTCCCGTAAGTGCCGTCTATAGAACCTTAAGGCATTAACGAAAATAACGAACCTTAACGAAAATAATTATATAGAAATTGTTGATAAATCAGTTCAATAGTATACTGTACCCTTCGCTTCCATAATCATTTTCATCTTCTAATAAATTCAATGCCACCGCATACATATTATAATTTTATATATTTATAAAAATTGATATTTATTGTAAATGTTCTGCACAAAAAGTTATAATTTTATTTATATTACAATATATTCTCAAAAACCTTTAAATTTAATGAATATGACAATATATTTCTATTTCTGTATAAACTTTTTAAATAGTACATAAAAAAAATAATATCAACATTAAGAAAAAAAAATGCACGCCACGCAATAAAATAATAAAAAAACTGACATTATACCTGTCAAACAACTCATTCTATATTTTTCTATGTTTAGTAACTCACTTTTGAAATCAGAATCGGAAAACATAGAATAGCGAGCTTACGATGTGAATGAGCTAACTTCGAATAAAAAATGAGCGACGCTCATCGAGGTGAGCTCACTCACGAATACGAATTAGAATCCACCTGCTGAACGAATTTGAAGTGACAGCTGAACATATCTTCCCACTGAGTTTTTTGAAGTGGATGACGGATCCCTCATTCGTAAGAAATGCAATTTTTCCATATAAACTTAAAATGCGATAGCTGGTGATAACACTGTGAATTAAAAATTGAGATTTTGGTATGACTTCTGACGGTATATTATAGCTATTAAAATTATTTTCTGTAATTGTACGTGTCATTTCATTTTGGCCATTTTTAAATTTCATTATGCGCTTGGTTTGTGTATAATAAACAACTATTTTAAGTGAAAATTAAGTAATATACTATTTTTATAATTAAGTAATAAACAATTAAGGTTTGTTTTATTATTACGTACTGATAAATTTTTATAATTAATAAAGTTGACGTTTTGTTTCTAAATTTTTTCCTTAAATTTACTACAATTATTGTACAACATAAATTGTAAAAAAAAAAATTGTATTAATTTAATCGTTTAATATTTATAGAAAAATGGCACAACATTTTTCAAAGACACATTGTCGAAGATTAGCTAAAAAAGAAAGAACTCAAAATGTTATGAACGAAATAAATTTAACAGGAAATCAGATAGAAAATTTAAATGTCAATTTATTTTATATAATATGTATTTATAAAAAACTAAATAAACATTTAAAAAGAAATTTTTTGAAAATATGTTTTTATTTATTAAACCGAAATAAAAATGGTTAAAATATGCTATAATCAAACAACTCCTGCAAGAATGTTGATACTAACGGATTCATTAAGTGTTTTAGAAGCTATGGCAAACCAAAGATCAAAAAATCCACTAATAATGGAAATACAAGAAATGCAACACGAAATCAACAAACACAACCAAATTCAATTTATGTGGATTCCTAGCCACATAGGTATCAAAGGTAATGAAGAAGTTGATAAAGCAGCAAAAGCAGCATTAACGGAAAATATAACCACACTATACCAAATAAGATTATCAGATACAATTAACATCATATCAAATAAAATTAAAGAGATACTGGAAAACGAATGGGAATCAAACGCTGACAATAAATTATTTAAAATCAAAGGAAACCTAAACACATGGGATTCATCAAATCAAACCAACAGAAAATTCGAAGTGGCGCTTATGAGACTCCGAACAGGGCACACTAGACTTACACATAGCTATATTTTGAAAAAAGAAAACCGACCTACCTGCGAAAAATGTTTAACTGAACTAACAGTTGAACACATATTAACAAATTGTCAAAAATACAACTCATTAAGACACAATTTAGGAATTTCAAATAATATAAAACAAATACTAGATGACAATGCTACAGAGATTAAAAAACTCCACAAATTTATTACAACAACTAAATTAATAGACGAAATCTAAACACATCATAGTACTCTACAAAATTTAAAAATCGCTTAAATTTAAAAAAAAATAAAAAAAAAATAAAGTAAAATCCTAGCAAAAAAGAGGCTAATATAATCAAAATTGGTTGCTGGCCTCTATAAAAAAAAAAAAAATGGTGGAGCTTTTAAAATAAATCATAAATGACGCTTTTAAAATAAAATAATCTGTTAGCAATGATAAAGTTTTATAAGAATTTCGCTCTAACCTGATATGTTCCTTATGTGCATACTTTATGCAAGGCGGACATGACTAATATATTTGTTATGGACGGATAAGGTGTCCGTCATCCCTTACGAATAAGCGATACATAAGGTTTATATAAGGCTTACGCGCTTCAGTGGGTTATTGATTAGTATATCGTGGATAATCTTAGAGTAAATATAGTAAATATAGAGTAAATATATCTTGGGAGACACCGCTATATCGATAAAATCGTGTCACCGTTTTTTGTGGGGGGAAAAGAGATGTTTTTTGTAGTGACGGCTTTAGAAATTAGAAACTGCAGCCATTGCATAAAAGCTCTTTTTATTTAAGAAAAGCTTTTTTTATATTTATTTAATGTACCAAATGATAGATTTGAATAAATTGTAATTATTTTTGAGATTAGTTTTGAAAATAAAATAATAATCCTCGGCTAACATATTTACAGCAGAAAACCATTTAATTTTATTTTTTGTGTCCTTACGAAATCTAAAAAATATATTTTTTAATAATTCAGTCAGAAATACTAACCGCGACTCACATCAAAATTATCCTGACTACGACTTTTTAAAAAGCTTTAATAATCTCAGTTTTTCTGACAAGTAAAAAAAGCACTCCTATAATAAATTTTTTTTGACAGCAAATGTGCGGTTTTCTGACAACTAATCTCAGATTTTCTGACAAGTAAAAGCTCTAAAAAACGGCGACCGAGTTCGTAGGAGCAAAATAGCATTATAGCGTCTCCTGTTTATTATTTACTTTAATGTACCGACCATAGCAGAAATTTCCTTCCGTCGAAAAAACTCCTTTCCTTTTTTGACATGTATGTTTTGTATGGAGTTTTTTGCGTTGTATGGTGTCTAAAAAAAGAAATGTATATCTGATTTCTTTTTTCTGTATGTAGTAGTGAGCTTTGACAATTCAGACATTTTACAATTTAAATTGTAAAACTTAATTGACAACTGGAGGGTACCCCCAAGCGGGAAATTTATGAAACCTACCACATACATAAAATTTGACGTTTCATACTTTTGATATAGAACTTCATATAAAGTTTAAAAAAGTGTTGAAAGAAATTGTTAATAAATTAAATAATAAATTAATATTGAGACGTAAATAATAAAAGTATTTCGTTAATTGAACGATTTATTAAATTAATAAATTTATATAGATTGGTATTAGTGGTTAAAACGGTTATAATAATTATAGCAAAATAAGGTTTTTTTGTTTACCTACAATAGAGTTTTGCATTTGAAAAGGTATAGTATTACTAAAATCTTTTTTTATTTGTACTTTGTAACATAATAAAATTTGTTTTACAGATAATGGAGGCAACAAAAAAAACAGGGAATAATCCTGGTCATTGCGGTGTACCTCAATGCAATATCTACAAATCAAAAGGATTATCGTTGTTTAAAATACCAAAAAAAGTGCAACATAATCCTGTTGAACTAAAGAGATGGTCCATTGTTTTAAGGATGGGGAAAACATTTCCTAAGCAGTTTAAAATATGCAGCAATCACTTTGACACCAAACATATTTTAATACCAATTAGCAGAGTAAATAAAAAAGTCCAGCCAGTGCTAGTAAAGGGTGTATTTCCGTGTCGAAATTTACCAACATCTTTAACTAAAGGGAGGACAGTGAAGGCCAGGAAGACACGATTAGATGTCAATGCCACCGTGTACAAGAAGTAATGATTTAAATTTTTATACTAAAATTTTTCCTAACATTTATGCCTTTTGTGTATTTTTAAGCGATGAAATTGACAATAGAGATCCGCTGCAATTGGAAGTCGCAAGTGACGTAGTAGAACATCAATTTAATTCAATGGGTACACAATGCGGCGCAGACACAGCCAATAAGGAAATCCAAGTCAATATAAAGCCATACATAAGCATTGTTTCGTTATGGGATACGAATAAAAAATTGAATACCATGGCTGGGATCACAAGCATGGAAATTTTAGATACGTTGGTTAAAATTTGCAAAGACATACGGAAAAATGAGAAATGTTGTATGTCTTTAAAGGATAGAATATTGCTGACAATGTATAAATTAAAATCCAACTGTTCATTTGCTGAACTAGCAATTTTTTACCAAACATCCGACCGGACTGCTAAATTGTATTTTGGTGACACCATACAGCTTTTAGCTAAGGCAACAAAAGGATTAATTCATTGGCAAACAAGAGAACAAAACATGAGAAGTATGCCAAAATGTTTTGACAGATTTTCCAATGTCAGAACAGTACTAGATTGCACGGAAATAAGGACAGCAATTTTAGGGTGCTTAACATGTAGAAGTTGTACGTATTCGCATTATAAAGGAGCACATACTTTAAAAATTCTAATTGGTGTGTCACCCTCGGGTTCCATAAATTATGTGAGCAAAGTTGCAACTGGGAAATCTTCGGACAAAGCCATGTTCAAGATAACCGATTTAATCAGCAAGCTGGAGCCAGGTGACTCTGTTATGGTTGATAAAGGTTTTATGATTGCTGACGAATTGGCTGAAGCTGGAATTGAAATGGTTCGACCTGAATTTTTCTATCAACACTTTTCCAAATCAGATGTCGAAAAAAATACGGAAATTGCGTCAGCACGAGTTCATATAGAACGTAGAATTTCCAGGGTTAAACAATATAGAGTTTTGGCTGATAAAGTTTGCGTCTCTGTTATTCCATACATAGATGACATCGTATCAGTTTTGTGCGGTTTATCGAATATAACAACACCTATATTAGCCGACCAAAGGTTCTGAAATTTTGCTGAAATTTTTAGAGGTAAAAATGACTATAAAAAAAATTAATAAAACATAAGATATACTAACAACTAAACAGTTAATTTGTTTATTTGTTTCTATATATTGTATTTTTTTTATATATTTGTGTATTTTTTATTAAATTTGTTCAAATTAGTATGGAAAACTATTTTACAAATACGAATTAATTGTGAAGTATTTTTAAATGTTAAATAAATAAAACAATTTTAAATATGTATTTAAATAATTTTTCTATATTTTTATTAACTATATTTTCAGAATATTATTTACATAACTATTTATAAAAAATAATAAACATAAAAACGTAATTCTTATACATAACTATTTATAAAAAAAAAATAAACATAAAAATATAATTCACTATTTATAAAAAAATAACAAAATGATCACAGAAGTTTTCAATTAGGATCAAATTAAAAATATAAAAATGTACATACACAGTAAATTAAAATATTATTTCTTAAGTATAAAAGGCACAATATTTTGAAAATAAACATCACATAATGTTTCAACGTAAATTTTTATGAAATTTTCGTTTCGAGGTACTTTTATTACCTCATATGAATTATTAAATGTACTAAAAATAATTAAATCACAATATAAGAAATTAGTTATAGCTAATCCTAATTGTATTTGTCCGTAATAGGAATGTCGGTGGTTTAATATATATTGTCCGTTTTCAAAACTTAAATATTTTAAATATTGTAATAAATTTGCAGCTTCGATCTCCTTACCTTTCACTGGTGATTTGATTTCAACTAGCTTCCAAATATCTCCATCATAAGCTACTCCATCAGCGCTGTAAGCTAAAAAAGGTAAATCTGGAGAAATAATTAGTCCGGCCTCAAAAAGTAGACAGCATTTTGATAATTCATTTTTCGCCAGTTTTTCAGCATATTGGCCATATCTTGTAGCTTCGTTTCCTTTAAAATTGCTGTTATATATAGATGATAATTTATGATCCCAATTCGGGAACTTATTGGAAGCATAAGTGTACAGAGAGTAAGAGATACTGCCTGTAATTCTACATTTTCTCTCAAGAAGCCAGTATGCACTATTTTGGCAGATAGTGGTCTTACATATGTGCACTATTTCTTCAACTGTTTTGGCGATGCTTCTATAATGTGAATCTATTGCTAATGTAATAAACTTTTGCATATATGGCACGAAGCTAGATAATCCATCGTGCTGAATTAATAACCTAAAAAAATCATTATCATCCGAGTCAGCAGATTGATGACTTTAGCTTTCACCTGCTGATCTTGTACCATAAAATAATTTGCTCAATTCAGAATCGGGTGCAACTGAAAAAAACTTTATAAATTTCTGTTGCATAATCATTTTTTTTAAGGATTTATACCTTCTAGTAATTCCTTTACATAATTTGTTTGTTGTTCTTCAGAAACTATATCATCCTTCATATAAACTTTCCTTCGAGTGTGGCACATATCACTTGCACAAACTGCACTGTACTTTTCGGCAAATTTTTTTCCATTTTTTCCCCATTTCTGTTTTAATTCGGTGCAACTTATCGCAAATACGTTCGGATCTCTACAATTTAATATATTAAAACATTGAATGTAATAATTAAAAATTATTCTTTCCTGTTAATTTGAATAAGACAAGCTGCAATATGCTTGCATTTCCGTCCTTCTCCAGCTTTACACGTACACATACATTTCCAGGAAGAGTGAGATTCTGTTATGTTGTCCAGCTTTACTTCATGCGGCGTTGATGTCATTGATGAAACTTTTACTACCAGACCAATTATTCTGTTTCGTGCTGGCGGAGCTGCAATTCCTATAGCGTAAACCCATCCAGCATTGACAATTTCTTCACCAAGACAAATTGATCTTTTAAAACCGCCAAAATATTCCACAATTTCGTAGAAGGAAATTGTGATTTTTTTAGCAACATCCCTCTTGTTTTCCTCCATAATTGTTGAGTTATTGTCACAAGAAATAAATAAAACAGATATTTTTTAATAGATAATAATAATATATAAGAACTTACCTTTCCTTTTTATTGCAAAATAATAATTTTTCTTCATTGATATTTTGCTTTTCCATATGACGTGCACAGCAAAACAACCGCCATAAAATATTTTATGTATCTCCTTGAGTGTTTTTTTTTGCCGTCAGTGGCGCTTATCTCACATGTACAATTGACAATAAATAAATAAAATATTAATAAAAATGGGATCGGACACAAATAGTTTTGTAATAGTCTCTTATGACAGAGACATTTATTATGATATTTGTGCAAACAAAGTGAAATTATTTTTAAAAATGACGTTGTCAAAAAAAGCCATGATGCTTCCGTCATATGTTGTGATCTCAAAAAAGCCATGGGACTTCTCATTATAGATGGCGCTTATCAAAATTTATATGAAAAGGAAATTTCCAAAACTTATGGTGGTGTGTGTAAATTTCTGCTCTGGTCACAGCCTAAGTGGATAATATAAACTTAAATAGATAGCCAACTCTCGAATACAATCAGCAGCGCAACTTATTTTTTTTTGAAAGGAGAACTAAAATCATATTTCCCCTCTCTCCAATAACCCTATTCTTTTTAAATTATAAATAAAATAAAGTAATTTATATTAAATTTTTTATTTTATTAATTTTTCTTGTAACAATTTTTTCTTGCAAAAATATGTCGTGCAGCAACTAGTAATTCTTTATGTAAATTTGCTGCTTTTTTCAGACATAATTCCATTAAGACTAACATTCCTTTGACGACGTGAGGTGCATGGGTTACTACAGCATCCTGAATGATTATTAAAGTTCTGAAACATAAAGAGAATAATTAGAAGAAAATTTTTTTTTTTTTATGTATAAATTATAATTACCTTTTCATAGAATGATTAATGATCTAAGTATTTTCATAGACTGATCTAAAAATGATGGATACGCTGATTTTTGTACAATCACTTCAAAATGTTTACTCAATTCTTGTGCAGCCTTAAGATTAATTTCGTCTTTTGCTCCCGAATTACCTAATATAGTAACATAACTAGGAAAAGTATGCACTTGGCTCACATCGAGCTGAAGTGAAGCCAATGCAACTGCTGGAATATATCCCGCAGATATATCCTATTTTATATTGCATTTCTCTAAATAGAAATATTTATATATATATATATTAAATAATATTAGTTTGATGTTAAATGTGATTTTATTGTAATGAATAAAGAATAGACAAAAAATCGCAATTAAAAAATTAAGATTAGAATTTTAAACAGAACAAAAAAATATATAATAGAAGTATAAAAATATAATTGTTATTATTCATATTTTTATAGAACTTACCAATAACTTAATTGCATCAAAAATGTTTTAAAATTAAGTATTATTGTTTTATTATTTGTATTTCTAAAGCATCAAAAACGACACACGTTTTCAAAACAATAAAACTTTTCAAAATGGCAAATGTTGTCAACATAACCTCAAAATATAAAACGACACTAGCGCTGCAGGAATTCAAAGAGGAAATAATAATATTTTAATAAAGTGTTTTCTTCTAAGATTGCAGGCCGTGATAATGGCTGATTTGATATAAACCTTATCCCATTATACAAATTGTAGAGGCTTCTCCAAATGAGTACTTTTTCACACGGAAATCTGTGTGACAAAAGTGAACTACACTACCACTAATATGATTTGTGTATAATATATTCTTTTTAAAAATAAAAAAAAAATAAAAGTAATATTCTTTGTTAACAATTGTACAATACATCTATCTCAAGTGTAGTTACATTTTAAAATTGTCCTGAATATAATAATTTAAGAACATTGATAAAAGAAGGTAAAATATTTTATGTTTATATTGATTTTATTTTAATTTTAGATTATTTAAAAATATAGATAATGTAGAACAAATAAATTTGTATAATCAGTGTATTTTTTTAAAAAGACGTACTGAAAAATAAACAAAAAAATTAAAATCACAACAGATTTTATAATGTAATTTATTCATTTATTTCAGATGCTGCTTTACAAAAATTTAAAGGCACTGAAATATAACAAGTTATACCCATAATTAAAAAAAGGATTTAAATCCTTTTATTTTAATGTCAAATGTATTTATAAGCTGTAAATAAAATATTTATATTATTTTTTAAAATGTTTGTTTTTATTTGAAAAGCATATCGCCATACTAAAATTTAGAAGTCTATTTAGTCGCACGGAATTCATACTTCTTTCCGTGTGCATGTACCTGGAAAAGTGTTATATTTTCACGTACATGGAAAAGTGTACGACTTTCCTATATATTGGAGAACGGAATTCATGCTGCTTTCCGTGTGTTTTCGCACTCACCAATACATTGAAAGGTGTCGACATTCCAGGCCCATTTTCTTTGGCCAAGCACACGGAATTCCGTGTACCAGGAGAACTCTTTTCCGTGTGAATCGTTATATTTTAGAGCTGGAAAGCGCACTGCTTTCCGTGTGAAATGTATGTTGGGTTAGAGTAAATATTTACTATACTCTATATTTATTTACTCTAAGATATAAATATAAACACTAATTTTATTTTTGATATAAACTGAACTAAAAAAATTAATGTCCATTATATTTAGTTTATTGAAATTTAAACCAATTTTTAATTAAAACTAAAATTGTCAACTAAATGTATTATTAGATAAGAATTTTTTTTTTAAATATGAACTAAAAAATAGGTAATAAATTGAATCTGAACCTAAATTGAAAGGTTCTATTTTTATTTTTTATAAAAAAATTTAGATTTTATATGAATATATAATCTTAATGCATCCGTCATGTCCAGTTACTGGGTTAATCCCTGCCCTCGGTGTTTGCCTATTAAGAAATGACTAGATCAGTCGATTATGGTTAAGGTAACCATTATTATCCAAATATTCCACTTTGCTGTGTGAGTGATGAACCATTATCGTGATGTAATATTAAACTTCGCATTTAATCCAACATAATTGCCTTAACATAGGCCGAATTTATGATAAATACGGCATAAATTACTTATTTATATCATTGGTTTTTTTTTGTCGGGGTTGATGTTGAGTCAACTAAAAGAAACCATATACACGATATTTAGAACGTGTTATAAAATTAAGGTATAAAACGTAAGTATAAAACTTAGGTTTAAAACTTCAATTACATGCAACATTTTTAATATAATGCGATGACCACCATTGTTAAGGATTTTCTGTGTTTGGTGATTCTTAAATGTTCTTGCTTTTGAAGCTTGTATCAAATGAGTAACTATAATTTTTAAACGAAGATCATCCAACAATGTTAATTTTCTTCCTGCGGGAAAATTTTCAAGTATTGTTCTATCATAATATAACCTTCGTATATTTAATGCAAATTTATATTTTCGCCAATATAGTTATCACGGCGCATTAAGATATTTATATCTTCAGAATTATTAAAATTAATAAATAAATATTAGCAGTTATATTTGTAGAACAGACATAGAATATCGTGTAACTTATAATATTATTAATTATGGGTGTTCTATAGCAGTATAGCATACCAAAAAATCGCTTTTAAATTTAATATACAGATACATATATTTAAGTATGTGAGATGAGATGTATATGTATATATTACAACCTACCTGTTTTTTCGACGATATATCCATAATATAAATACCAGTTTTGTAAAAAAAATTATCTATTATACTTATATTACAATATAAGAATTTTTCATAATTCGTTATCCTCCCGATTTTCCATTTTAAAACATAATTTTAGTTTTATAGAAGAGTTCGGAAGAACTACTTTTAAGCGAGCAATTTTAATTAAGAAAATTAATTTGTTTAAATTTATTGTCTTAAAAATTCAAGTTTACTAAATAAATTTAATTATAAATATGAAAAGATTTGAATTTATTTTCCATAAGAAAAAATAGAATACAATGACTTCTTCTAATATCATTCAAATATTACCTTTCTTTCATTTGGTTTTATTTGTATTAGGAACCGGTTTAAATAATACAACTTTACATCAAGCTCCGGATGAATGCAGATGGTCGGGTTTAAGCGGTGTAGAAATTACATTGGTATGCCAGTTAAAAACTATAAATAGTGAATTAGAAAATACAAATTTTAGTGTAATTCAATCCCAAAATACGATACGGCTACGTTTAGAATGTAATGAAGCATTGTTTTTTCAAAGTAGTCTAAATCCTGGCAGTTTTAAAAATTTAATTGAACTGCGTTCATTAACAATTGAATTTTGTAAGTTGAGAAATCTTACCGAAGGGTCTTTTGATGGTTTACAAGATTTGAAAAATTTAACAATACGAACACATAATATGGATTGGTCACCAATGGGTATGGATATTGCAATCAATGTTTTTAATGATTTTCGGCAATTAGAATTTTTAGATTTCACAAAAAATAATATCTGGGCAATACCAGATGGTATGATTTGTCCGCTGAAAACATTGAAATTCCTTAATATGTCGCATAATCAAATTCACGATATTAATAATTTTCATTTTAGTGCATCATTAAGTACACGAAATTCACGAATTTGTGGAATTTCATTAAATACATTAGATTTATCAAAAAATAAAATATCAAATTTACCATCAGCAATATTATCCGGATTAAATCGATTGAAACTATTATATTTAAGTCAAAATGAAATTAATTTTATTGCTGATCGAGCATTTGCTGGATTAGTTTCATTAGCAGTTGTTGATTTGTCGGAAAATAAACTGAAAAATCTACCACCAGAATTATTTTCCGAAGCTAAATATATAAAGGAAATATATTTGCATAACAATCGTATGAATGTTTTAGCACCTGGTATATTTTTTTCACTAATAGAGTTGTTAATATTAGATTTATCTAATAATGATTTAAATTCCCATTGGATAACAGCTGATACATTTGTTAAATTAAAAAAACTAAAAATATTAAATTTATCGAAAAATAATATAAATAATATAGAACCGACATTATTTAAATATTTAAAAAAATTGGAAGTGTTGAAACTTCAACAAAACATCATTGATTATATACCAGACAGAATATATTCAGAATTAATTAATCTTAATACTTTAATGTTATCAAATAATCGTATCACAGTTATTGACGAATTAACATTTAATGGTTTATATGAAATAATAGTTTTATCTTTAGATAATAATAAAATTTCAAAAATAAATTTATTCGCTTTTAAAAATTGTTCTAAATTGCAAGATTTGCATTTAAATGGCAATAAATTGACAACAGTTCCGAATGCCTTGCAATTTACTTCATTATTAAAAACTCTTGATTTAGGCGAGAATCTAATTTCAAATATAGAAAATACAAGTTTAAGTTATTTAAAAAACTTGTATGGTTTGCGTTTAACAGAAAATTTAATTAGTTCTATAAAAATGGGAATTTTTGATGAAATGCAACATTTACAAATTTTAAATTTGTCAAAGAATAAAATTAAAAATATTGAAAAAGGATCATTCGATAAAAATTTACAGATGCAAGCAATTCGTTTAGATGGAAACTTTTTAAAATCAATTTCTGGACTTTTTACAAAATTACCAAATCTAGTTTGGCTAAATATATCAGACAATCATTTAGAAAAATTTGATTATTTACATATACCAATAAATTTACAATGGTTGGACATACACGCAAATAAGATTTACCAATTAGGTAATTATCTTGAAATCGAATCAGAGCTTTTACTAAATACTTTTGATGTTAGTTCAAATAGTTTAACTGAAATAACAACAACATCTATACCAAATAGTGTATCACTTTTGTATTTGAATGATAATTTAATAACGAAAATTCAACCATATACATTTTTCAACAAACTGAACTTGTCACGTGTAGATTTATTTGGTAATAAACTAACAGCCTTAGAACCTAATGCGCTTCGTTTATCGCCAATAAAACATGGCATACCATTACCAGAGTTTTATATCGGTGGAAATCCATTTCAATGCGACTGCAATTTAGAATGGATAAAAAAAATTAATAGTGAAACAAGAACTCAACCAATCTTAAAGGATTTGGCAACTATTTTCTGTAAATTAGCATACAATCGAGAAAACAAATATTTAAAACTTATTGATACAAAATCAAGTGAATTTTTATGTAGTTATGAAACACATTGTTTTTCACTTTGCCACTGTTGTGATTTTCATGCTTGTGATTGTAAAATGGAATGCCCGAAAAATTGTGAATGTTACCATGACCAAAGTTGGACTTCAAATATTGTTGATTGCTCGAAAGCTAATTATATAAATAACTTACCAAAACATATACCAATGGATTCAACACAAATACATTTAGATGGTAATAATTTTCAAGATTTAGACAGTCACACATTTATCGGTAGGAAACGATTAAGAATTCTTTATCTCAATAATTCGCACATTGAAACTATTATGAATCGTACTTTTTATGGATTGCGAGAATTAGAAGTACTTCAATTGGATCATAATAATTTAACAAAATTAATTGGAAATGAATTTCAAGGATTAGATAATTTAAAAGAGTTATTTTTAAATTATAATAAAATCGTTACCATAAATAATTATACATTTATTAATTTACGCAATTTAAAAACTATTAGACTTGACCATAATGATATAATAGAATTTACTGGTTGGGGTTTTTTACCATCACATATAGTAGACTTTCGGTTTTCATCAAATCCATTGCGTTGTGATTGCGCAATGATTAATAATTTTAGAAATTTTACTAAATATGGTATTATTGCCAAAGATATGACAAGTATTATGTGTACAATATCATATAATTTAAGCAGATTTGGTAAAACAATAAAAAAAAAAATTTTGCCAATTGAAAATTTTGTTTTTTATAAAAAAAATCAAACCCTATTTTGTAAAGATTTAGAAGAATGGAATATTAATCAAAATTTTGATAAGAAAGTGATAACGTTAAATACAGTTCGCGGTTATTCAACGTCTTTTGTTTTAATACTAGCTGGATTTTTAATTTTATTAATATTTATTGTGTTTCTGTTTATTTATCGACAAGAAATACGTGTTTGCATACATGCACGCTTCGGAATTAGAATATTGTACAATGCAAGTCAAGATGTCGATAAAAATGATACCGATAAAATTTTCGATGCTTTCATATCATATAGTTCAAAGGACGAGTCCTTTGTTATGGAAGATATAATTCAACCACTTGAAAATAACAATCCTCATTACAAATTATGTCTTCGTTATAGAGATTACCCCGATGATGGAAATACCGTAGATAATATTATACAATATATTGATTCATCTCGGCGTACTATTGTGATATTATCTAAAAATTTCATTAAATCTGAATGGTGTCGCTCTGAATTTAAATCAGCCCATCATCAAGTATTTCGCGATCGTAAACGACGATTAATTGTAATATTGCTTGGTGAATTAGCACAAAATGATCTTGAGCCAGATATACTTTTGTATTTAAAAACTAATATTTTTTTACAATGGAATGAAAAATTATTTTGGGAAAAATTAAGATTTGCACTTCCAGATATAAATAACAATCAGCGACGAATTGATTTCAATTATGCATTAACGAATACAGCAGCTCAACATAATATATTTCCATCAAATGAACTCTCTTTTCTTAATCTAAATAGTCGCGATAATAACCAGAATAATTCAAATCAATTTAGGTTCACCGGTAACATAAACTTATCATCAGCACAAGCACCAAGAACAGTTGCTATTCATATATGAAAATATTATATTTTTAGATTTTAAGTGTCAATCCCACCAAAAACAGAAACTTTTTTTGTTTTTTTACTTTTCTGTTAAGTTTTAACATTGCACACCCACCAAAAACCGAAACAGAAAAACAATCTTTTTTGACAACCAAAACAGCTGATTTTTTCATAATGTCATGGCTGCAAACGAAATTTGATAGAAATGTGCGTCTGCAAACTTCTGCAAACAGAAATTGAAACTTTGAAAAAAAAGTTTCATTTTCTGTCCGATAAATTGAAAAACAGAAAAATGAAAAATTCGAATTCTGGAACAGAACAAATATAAAATCATTTTTTATAAAAATAAAGCGATTTCAAGCAATAAAAATAAATTCGACAACAGTTGTTTGTTATTTTATTTAATTTTACAAATATTTTTAGCTGAAAAACCCTTTAAATTGGAAAATATCGTAAGTTTAAAAAATAATAAAAAAAACGTTTCTGTTTCTGTTTTTGGTGGGATTAAGCCTTAAGGAAATTTATTTCTTAAGAATATTAAAGTCTTGATAAATATGTATCAATTAAATACAAAATTTAACTTATATTGGAAAAAAGATTCATAAATTGTGATACAGATATATAATATTATGATTTAAAGATATTAGAAATCTATAAAGTAAAAAATTATTCAATATTAAAAGTAAAAATTACTCAATATTAAATCAAATAGCAAAAAATTATTATAAGTAAAGTCATTGTAATTGACAATTAGTTTGACTGATATATTTTAATAAATATTTTATATTACTAAAATCATTTCTTGTTATTGTAGCGTATCCACTTTATAAAAACAAAAAATTGATAAAATTATTGAAACAAAATTATAAAACTGTTACTTTTTAATATCTTATAAATTCTTATCCGAAAACAAGTAAAATTTGATCCACTGATAATAAAAAATTAATAGTAAAAAAATAAGAGTTTGAATAAATTTTTTTTTTTTATTTAATCGAAATTTTTCACAATTTTAAGAGTTATTTTTACAGTTTCGAGCTCCGTCGGGCTTAAAAACGGGCTTTAAAATGCTTAAAGACGGGCTTTAAATTAATATTTTTTACATATTGATATTAGTAAAAAATATGACAATTTTATAACTAAATATATTAATTTTTTCAGCGAAAATATATATTTTTTTTTATCTTGATAGAAATGTAATTTAATAACCTATAAAAAACGCATAGTTTAGAAAATATAATCAATTTTATCAAACCATCTTTTTATTGATTGCAATAACATAACTATAATTACGCTATGAAAGAGTATTGCGTAATTGCATTGTGTATACAAATATATAAATTATAAAAGCATGCGTGGTTATGTTATGCATATTATTCTTAAGAATATAAATAGTTTTATTTTATGGATATTTTTTTACAAAACTTTAATCTTTAAAATATTTTGTAATTTTATTTTTATATTTTTTTTATCTAAATAGTTAATATGAAAAAAATTAAAATCCGAATCTTTTGATAATTTTAAACAAAGAATTTTTGATAATTTTAAATCGAATAGGTAGTTCGTAATAATTAGTGGTGTTTATAATTCGAAAATGAGCAGGAACCTGAACGAGCTATATGTATATAATTTCCCGTAAAAATTGTGAAATAATATAATTATTACTTTTTTTTTAAATGAAAAACAAAAGTCTTAAGTGTCAATCCCACCAAAAACAGAAACAGAAACTTTTTTTTGTTTTTTTACTTTTCTGTTCAAGTTTTAACATTGCACACCCACCAAAAACCGAAACAGAAACAGAAAAACTATCTTTTTTGACAACCAAAACAGCTAATTTTTTTCATAATGTCATGGCTGCAAACGAAATTTGATAGAAATGTGCGTCTGCAAACTTCTGCAAACAGAAATTGAAACTTTGAAAAAAAAAGTTTCATTTTCTGTCCGATAAATTGAAAAACAGAAAAATGAAAAATTCGAATTCTGGAACAGAAAAAATATAAAATCGTTTTTTATAAAAATAAAGCGATTTCAAGCAATAAAAATAAATTAGACAAATATTGTTTGTTATTTTATATTATTTTACAAATATTTTTAGCTGAAAAACCCTGTAAATTGGAAAATATCGTAAGTTTAAAAAATAAAAAAAAAAAAAGTTTCTGTTTCTGTTTTTGGTGGGATTGACCCTTTACCTGGTGATCATGATATAAAATTGATTTCTTTCCAAATATTTTTTTGAAAATTGAAGGTGTATTTTTCCAATGCCAAAAATCACTTATGAATTTCAATTAATGCTTTATTGAAAAACTGAAATCGTTTTAACTGAAAATCCAAATGGGAATCAAGTCTTAATTTTGTAAAAAATACAAAAGTAACTTTATATCCTAAGCCTAAGGATGAATCCAATCTGGTTTTAAATTATCTTTACAGTTGCTTGTCGCCATGTAAAACGCTTAGAACATAATTTTAATGAACTTCTCTTTATATATTTTCTATAAATTGCTTCCAGCCACATTAAATTAACTGGTAAAAAATATTAATAATAATGATAATATTAAATTAAAATAATTAGACAAGTTATATAGTAAAAAAATAAGAGTTGCATTTCTTTTAAATTTTATTCAAGAAAAACCCAGATATTAACAAAAATACTTAAATCTTTCATTTTGAGAAAACAAAATATTGTAATTTTACATTTTATTACTGTTTGAAATAATAAGTAGTATCTCTTTCAATACTAACTCTATTTCTATTTCTTTTTTCTGATAAAATACATTTCAGGATCGAAAAAACGCTTTCAATTGAAACCTGACTGGCCAATACAATTTTTGCAATTTTTTCGATTGATTTTAATTTTGCCAAAAATCGAATACGTTTGTATTTACTGGTGTAATTTCTATTTTATCAAAACTGGCCAATAATAGAGAAATATTTACTTCTTGTTGAGAAATTCTTTGTTTAGCTTTTGCTACCATATTTTCAGTTAGAATGTCCATACCTGAATTATTTTCAACTATGTCAGTGTTTCATTTTCATTATCTGGAGGATTTTTTTTTTTTTTGAAGTACCAGCAAATGAAGATATACACATACCAAATGTGCTTTTGCTATTCTTTTTTATCGGCAGACAGTAATTTTGATAACGCAGATGCAAAAACAAAACTGAAATCATAGGACCACACTTCGCCAATAAAATCTTTTACCTTTTATCAATGGAAGATTTGAGAGGTACGGAATAAGCGACGCCAATTTTCTAGTTTGTATTTAAACCAAGCTGCATAAGCTTCACTCATTGTCAAATTTTCGTATTGTAGGTGTAAAGTTGTTGCAAACGTATATTTGAGTGCTGACATTATTTGTTAAATTTTTTCTCAATCCCAATTACATGGAAAGCGCCGGATATATAACTTTCATTTCCTCACAAAAATCTAGCAATTAATATAGTCTGATAGTCTCTCCACACTACGAAAAAAACCTAGTTTGAAACCTGGTTTTACGAAAGCTGTTCAGACTATGAACAAGGTTCATTTTGACATTTCAATAAAAATATAAAAAAAATATATAATTTTGTTAATTTGGATAATTTAATAATTTAATAAATTTGGATTATTTAATAAAATTGTCTATAAATTTACAATTTATTTACATCCAATTATTTTTGTATTATTTTTGTTAAAAATAAAATTAAACAATAATTATTAAAATTTAATTTTAACTATGCGCATTTATATTTTTTTTAATATGGTAATATGGCTACCACTGGCCCTATTCCGGTAATTCACAGGGAATTAGGAATTGGAAGTTTTTGACATATTCGCGCAGTTTGGAATTATTTTTTCCCAAAGTGTATTCCGGCGACCGGGAAAAAATGTTTCCTGGGAAACTTTAATTCCCAATACGCGCAGTTTAACTTTCAAAAACTCCATAGCTATTTTGAAAAGGTAAATAATTGCATTAAAAGGAATTAAGATTTTTCTATATTTAAATACAATTATATTTCGTAAAATATTTTTTTCAATATTCTACAATTATTAAATATTATTATTACAACTTTTTTTTTAATAATTGTAAAATATTTCACGAAATATAATGTTTTTAAAAAATGTTATAATGTTAATAGATTTGTATAAAAGTATAATTATGTCGCAACCAGAATTTTAAAAAATTTTGAATTTCAAAGAATTCAACATAAAATTTTTTTTAAATGTGTCGTCCTTAAGGTAAAAATGTAAGCAAGGAGCTTATTTCCTTAGGAATTAATTCCTTGCCTGCCGGAATAAACTTTTGGGAAATAGGAACAAAAAATCAGGAAAAATATTTCGAGGAGATTTCTAATTCCTAATTCCCTGGGAATAACCGGAATAGGGCCACACGACAGTCAATATTATGACAGTCACTTGAAAATTGTTTATAGGGCTACCAAAATTCATTAAAATATGGTTGATTATGGGGAATATATTTCAGCACGACAAATTAGGTATACGGAACGACAATTGTTGCACAGCAGAATATGTATCCAACCCGACAATATTAGAAGTTTGCACGACAATTTTTCACATTATAGTCTTCCAGAAATATTATTCCCTTTTCCATTATACTACAAGAACAAGGGTATTATTCTTTTTCCATTATACTACAAGAACAAGGTATATTTATTTATTTAATATTAGTATACGCTACATATTTTGCCGTTCAATTACACAATTTGCCGTTCAATTGCACAATTTGCCGTTCAATTACAAAATTTACCGTTCAATTACACAATTTGCCGTTCAATTACAAAATTTACCGTTCAATTACACAATTTGCCGTTCAATTACACAATTTGTCGTTGAAAACACCTAATTTGTCGTTGAAAACACCTAATATGCCGTAACGAAAAATGCATCCCTGCGTTGATTATATCGAAAAATACGGAAAGTATCGAGGTTTATACTAAGCATAACCCTCAAATGAAACGAGGTTTTCAAAAAACCTGGTTTCATTTTGACAGATTTTTTCATGAAAAAACCCAGTTAAAACCTTCAATGGAACCTGGTTTCGTTGTAAAACCTGGTTCTATGCTCTAGTGTGAGCCGTATTACCCTAAAAAAAACGAGGTTTTCAAAAATCCTGGTTTCATTTTGACAGATTGTTTTTATGAAAAAAACCCAGTTAAAACTTTCAATGGAACCTGGTTTTATTGTAAAACCTGGTTTGATGTTCTAGTGTCTAGTGTGAAGGCCGTCTGACTCTGACTATCATCAAAGACAATCACTATAAGATGTAGGATAGTGTTCTAAAACCGCGTAATATAGGATGGATTTTTCAACAAATTATGGAAGCTTTTTTTTTTCAATTATGAAATTTAAAAAAGCATTTTTTTAAAAATTTGTTAGAGAATATAAAAATAAAAGAAAAAAATTCTCTCAGCGAAATCAAAAATATTTATTTAGAAGCTGGTAGTTGAGGGATGAGAGAGACAGAGGGAACAGAATTTTCAAGAATTTTCATTTTTTTAGACAGAAAACAGAAAAATAATATTTGAATTTCAGTTTTAGAATTTTTTAAAAAAAAATATTTTACTATATTTGGAGTTCGATGTATGTTGCGTTGGACTTGAACTCTAAAAATATGAGTTAAGTTGAAATTTTTTTCTGGGCATTTTTAAGGTCAGGGAATATTAAAATTTAAAAAGATAACGTTCCCATTTGGTACATATTATAGATTTTAATTTAGTTTGTCCCAATAAAATTTTGGGTTAGCAATTTCAATCAAAATTTCGGATTATATAAAAAAATACATTATTGATGTCGTAAAATACGTGAACTATTTTTTAAAACTTTTTTGCATCATTTAATGGGTTGCATAGATTTTTTTAAGCAAAAAACTTTAACTATTCGTGTTTATAAATTCATATTTAATATACTTAAAGAGAAAGACTTTTAGAACAAACAGACAGAATTTAGCACATTAGCTAAAAATAAACTATACAACCCATAAAATCCAAAAAAGGTAAAGAAATTTTACAGAAAGTTTTCAAATTTTTTAAAAATACAAATATTTATTTCCTGCCCCCGTCTCCTTGCTACTTCCTTGCCCCCTCCTTGTAAAAAGTCATGAGAAGGAAAAAAAAGCTGCTAACAAGGGGGAGCAGATAACTCATAGTATGTTGTTTAACAGCGATTTATGTCCAAAAGTTTTTTGTAATTAACATTATCTTTGTAACAAACAGTGCTTTCTTCAAAATTGCTCATCTTTATTATTTATTGATTTAATTTTATATTTTTATTTTTTTAATAATAAATAATATTATTAAAATAACTATAATAAGTATAAATATGCGTAATCACGAATCCAACCTGTGTACAAAATTTCATTGAAATTGGATAATATTTACCATATGTTCTAGAACATATGAAATATTAATCGGAAATTTTAGCATGGACCCCCTAGAGCTCCTAACGTCTACATTAGGCTACACATGCGTAATCACGAATCCAACCTGTGTACAAAATTTCATTGAAATTGAATAATATTTACCATATGTTCTAGAACATATGAAATATTAATCGGAAATTTTAGCATGGACCCCCTAGAGCTCCTAACGTCTACATTAGGCTACACATGCGTAATCACGAATCCAACCTGTGTACAAAATTTCATTGAAATTGAATAATATTTACCATATGTTCTAGAACATATGAAATATTAATCGGAAATTTTAGCATGGACCCCCTCAGGCTACTAACTTCTACCTTAGTCTACACATGCGTAATCACGAATCCAACCTGTGTACAAAATTTCATTGAAATTGGATAATATTTACCATATGTTCTAGAACATATGAAATATTAATCGGAAATTTTAGCATGGACCCCCTGAAGGTATTAACTTCTATCATGGCCAACACATGCATAATCAGAAGGTCTACCTTTGTACCAAATTTCATTAAAATCAGATAATAATTACATGCTATAAAACACGTAATTATATAAAATTCGGAAACTAAAACTGTTTTCTAGGAACCCCCTGAAGGTCTCCAAATTTCAGGAGAGCCAACTAGATCACAAAATTAGCCTATATATAAAATATCTTTGAAATCGGTTAACAATTACTATATGCTGTAGAACATATTAAAAAAAAAAAATTAAAAAAAAAATCGGAAATTTAACATGGACCCCCTAATCCTACTAACCTGAAATTTGGTCAACCTATGCAGAATCATGAACTCAACCTGTGTACCAAATTTCATTGAAATCGGATAATAATTACGAGCTGTAGAACATATAGCAAATATTCTTCGGAAACTAAGCTGCTTATATATTAGTTTCCCATGAACGTACTATACCTACCAACAACAAATTTGTGGAGTATCAAGTAGATAACTAAATGAAACTGTGTATTCAATATCATTGAAATTGGGTGAAAGGTACCGTAGATATAGAGAGTTGAACTTATGAAAAGTAATTACGGATTTTTACATGGACCCACTGAAGTATCGACTTTAAATTTTACAGACACCAAGTACTTACGGAAACTATCATATGTACCAAAATTTATGCTAATTAGATAAAAATTACTATATGCTCTAGAGTATACGAAATTTTAATCGGAAATTTTACCATGGACCCCCTGAAGTTACATACCTGTATCTTGGTAGGCTTGTGGACAATCATGATACCAACCCATGTTTTAAATTTCATCCAAATCTGAGACATGAAATTTTTTTTTACATTTTTCAGTAGAACAAAAACACGTAGGTTCCCACATAAATGGGGAAATCTAACATGGTCCCACTAAAAGGATCGATCTCATCTTGTACCGGCACCTGCGCGAAGTCTGTTAGAGCCTGTGTGCCAAATTTCATTAAAATCGGACAAGCGGTTCTAGGAGATGTTGCTGCGTACGCGTCCCCCGGACACTTTTTTTTTTTGCATTTTCGGACTCCCCGACCTCGGAAACGCCTAGAAAAAAAATTTGAGCGAACTTTTTTTTTTGACCATCCAACCCATCACCAGACTTCATAGTATTTCATACTATTCGTAAAATAGAAAAAACAAGAAAACTATAAGTAAATTGCATGCATGGCACACGATGTCAATTTTTGACATTCACATACATAATGCAAAATATTTTATATGTAATACAAACATAAAATTGACAATGTTCATTAAATGTATATGTGAAAATCTATTCTCAATCAATGAATAATGCATAGACAGATGTAAAAGGGGGTTTACATTATCAGACCAGGTTAGCTGGTTATTAGAAAAGCTATATTTTTTATAGCTACGATTTTTTGTTCTATATCCTACATCTCTATATTGTCTCTGCTATCATGTTGTAAGTTGAATTCTATTTAGTAATAACGTTTCTGATTGTTTTTTTAATCCCCTGGCTATAATTCAACTTCTTGTGCAATTCTAAGAAGATCTGCCGCTTTTATCATATTTCTTCCGTTATCCGATGTAAAAGTGTAAATGCGTTCTAATTTGGTTATATTTATCCAATACCTCTTTAATTTGTTCAAAATATATTCTGTCGTATGTTTTTGCCTAAACTCTTTCGGCCCTTGACCGAAATATATGTGCGTTTTTTAGGTGCGTTGATGCATGCTTTGCTGCAAATATTATTTAAAACAAATCTTAGAGCATAGAATACTGAATACAGGAGCAGAAATAGTATAGTTTTGTACCTACAGGCTATAGTAGATTTTTTTGAGCTTTTGAATTTACAGATATTGTCATTAGAAGCCGCAGATGCAGTCAAAATATATTTATTAAGAGCTTGTTATTATTATTATAAATATTATATTAATATTATAAATATTGTGATTATTACTTATTATTTGAAGGAATTAAAGTTATATTTTAAACTAATATTGAAAAAAAATATTAAAAAATGGTATATTGTGTAGTGAAATATTGTAATTCCAATATAAAAACGAAATTACGGCAAAATGGCGCAATGACACTTTACAGGTAAATATACAAAAATTAATGTTATAATAATTATAAATTATAATTTGTAATGATACTATTTTTTAATTAACAATGTTTTTTCAATTTAAATTAGTTTTAAAATGTAATACATTTAATTCAAATAAAAGTATAAAAATTATTATTATTGGTGATGAGGAAGAAATGGCTTGAAGCGGTAAATTAAATTTCTAATCAGTTTTATACCACATTTAGGTGTCCGATACATTTTAAGGCGGAAGATTTTAAAAAACTTGATTAATTGGGACAAAAATTCCTATTAAGTACAGCAGTTCCTTCTAACCAGATGGTAAGTATGTTGGATAATACATATTAGATTGAAATGTATATTAAATATTAACAATTTTATATTTTTAGGGGTCCAGCTTTATTAACAGTCTTACCTGAAAGGTGATGTGGAATCGATCTCGTATTATATAACCAATATATTTTTTGAATAACTAAAATTCAATATTATTATAATTTCATATTCAATTTATAAAAATTTAATAATAAATTACATTTTTAATTAAAAATTAGGTTATATTTCTTTTAATTATTATTTATAAAACAAATAAAAAAAAATTTAAATTTTAAGAATAACATTTCAAAAAAAGCTTTTCTTAAATAAAAACAGCTTTTATACCCGGGCCATCATTTCTGGCGACGTCATCCTGAAAAAATATCTCTCTTCCCCCACAATAAAATCTATCAGAAATTATATACTATAATAATAATAATATACTATATCAAAGCCGCCGAAATTGTTAAAACAAGCCGTGCACAAGCCATTCAGAAATTGTTGGTTTAGTCTGGTTTTATTTTCAATATGTTGGATTTGCTGTCAATTTTGTTCGTAAATAAAAATTAATATTTGATAGGTAAAATTAAAATAATTATTTTATATATAAAAAAAAAATGTTTATAAAAGTGTTAGCAAAATAGTGCTTGTGGAGTTTTTATCGATTTACTGATTTTAAGTAAAATGAATATAAAAACAATAAGAGAACGCGGGCGTGTTGTTCTGTCTGTTTACATAAAAAAAATCAGTAATTTCGTTTTTATGGTGCAATTATATTTATAAATTCAATTATATTGATAAATAATTGAATATAATATTAATATACCAGGATGTAAATCTAATTATGATTCCACTTTTGAGCTTATATCAACATTTTCTTTTCCAAAAGATAATAATGTAAAGCAAAAGTGGATTAATGTTATGCAGAGGGCAGACTGGCAACCAACATCTTCCTCATCTGTTTGTGCAAAGCATTTTAGGGAAGGCGATTTTGAGCAACCAGGGATATTTAAAAAACCCAGATTAGTTTATGGAGCAATTCCATTGGTGTTCCCTAATTTGCCACAGTATTTAACTGGAACCGAAATATTTAACTCGGTCAGAAATTATCCTGAAATTCGAAGAGAAAAATTTAATGCTGGTATTGAAGCAAAAACAGAACAATTTATAATATCCGATGTCATTGAAAATTTTGAAGTTTTTAAAAATCATTTTAAGGAGAAATTAAACTTCAAAGATTATCTCCTTTTTAAGAACAATGACAAATTAGTTTTTGTTTTGCTAGAAAATGTCAGTGATTTAGATTGTAAAATTGTTGTTAGAATTTCAGTAAATAGTAATTTTATATGTAGAGTAATTTTAAATGAAACTGAAGTTCCTTATAGTGAACTAAATTGGATTTTACCAATTAATTTAAAATTGATACTTTGGTCACAACTAGCAAATTTGCTTTCTAGATATAGATATAATCATTGAGTAATAATCTATATAAGAGAAGTTAATTTCAAACACTTTTTTTCATACCGATTTTTCTAAAGCCAATTTTAAAGTGATGCTTCTTTTGAATGTATTTGTAATTTTTTTAAATTTATGTTTGTATTGTACATGAGTAGTGCATTTATATATGTTCTAGCCTAACGAAATGTACAAATAAAATGTGCAAAATATTGAAAATAAATTCTATACTGCATACAAAATAATGAGCATTTTAAGAATTTTTGCACATTAATTATTAAGTAATTTTAACCTTAATGAAATTGGACACCCCTTTAATTTAATTAAACATATTTATACTTAATTATAATTGTAATTTTTTCTACTTCCGGTCAAGAATAATAATGTAATATGATCTAAATTGATTTACTTTTCTAAAACTTTTGAGAATTTCAAGGGTCAATGAATTGATCCGGATGCGCGTGTATTAATATTGCTTTATATATTATAATAATAATAATAATAATAAAAGTATTTTTATTTATGTTTAAAATTCATTACATTAACAAAAAAATTATTCTTAATACTAAAGTTAAACATGGCTAATAGCCGTCTGCTTATTTTTTCCTGCTAATATTAATAATTAAAATATTATTATACTTGGATAATCAATTAAATCTTTTTCTTCTTAATTTTATATATTGTTTATTTACATTTTATGTTATAATATTGTTATTGTGATATATAATTAAATTGTATTATATTGTTTTATTGTTGTGGAAATTTATTCCTATAGGATAATGCTTCCATTACATAATATGCTAGCACCTGCCATTCCTTTCCGTTGAGATATTCATAAATTTCTTTTGTTACTCATCTGTTTTTTCCAAAATATACTCTTCTGATTTCATCTAAGATTGGACACTCGCCTACAAAATGTAGGGAATCCTCCACTCTATTTAAGTTACATAAGCTGCATATTGACGATATAGTAGCGATATGTGGCATAAAATTTAAGTGAACTTAAAAGATAGTTGAAATCGTATTTGTTGAAAATTTATCAAATAGCTATTCGTGCCCAAGTTGTGATCCAGATTAATATATACATTTCTATGATCCGAGTTACGTGCTTTAAAAATATTATATTTCCACATATTTGTATCCACTTTAGCTATGAGCTCGTATAACTGGTCTTTCCAAGACAATACGTTGTTTAAAGATAAATTAATTTCAATATCATTTTCCATTGCTATATCCATAAATTTTTTAATATACAAAACTTTTTTACTACATATTATTTCAGCTAACTTTCTTGGGATTCTATTAGATTCATACATCATTATTTTACAAATATAATCAATATGCATTTTTAAGGTATATAAATAAAGAGGTACTATACCAGTTTCTACATATATCATATAGTCAGGAGTGTTAAACGGTAATTTGAATAACCTCTTAATAAAATACTTTTGTATTTTTTCTATTTCGTCATATTTTATATAACCCCACGTTTGACTCGCATAGCAGATTACAGATCGGATAACTGATTGGAAAATTTGATATTTGTTTGAATTTCCTATTTGCTTATTTTCCATAAACGATTTCCACGTAGTGCTTAGTGTTCTAACCGATTGTTTGTATTTTTCTTCAAAATGTTTTTTCATACTAAGTTGGGGTGTGATCAAAATTCCCAAATATTTATATTCATTGACTATTGTTGTATAAAATACAAGTCACCCTGTCGTTTAATTGTTTGTGCCAAACACGCGCTTAATTATTTGATAATAAATAATTAATAAAATCAAAAAATTATAACTGCACCGGAAACAGACTTGCTTAATTAGCACTTTTGCTAATTAAGCAAAGTCTAATGCACAGGTAATTGAACGACGGTAATGAGACCTTGAGATTTATTCGTGAGAATAAAAATCAAGGTTACGTTTTGCCAACATGGGTTGACTTGAATTTTTAAAAAAGTTGATAAACAGAGTTGAGTTGATCGTAAATCGTGCTAGAGTTAAGAGGTTTTTTTGGTTATATGTTTATGATAAAATATATAAATATATTTATGACTAAATAAATAAATGTTAGATGTATAATTAAAGTAAAAATATAATTAATTATAATTAAATAAAGTTAATTAAAGAAAAAAGATTTGAAGTGTTGCTTATTTATTTAAATTGAGAAGAAGTTTTTGATGTTAAAGAAGATAACATCACATATGGCGCAGCCGGTAAACCGAAAATTACGTTTTTCGGTACGAATATTAAATTTTTTTAATCAAATTTGAACTATTACTGAACAAAATAATAAGGGAATTTATTCGGTAAATAATTAAAATAGACATTTACATAAATTTAAAAGAGAAAAGTTTGTTTTACCGTCGGGAAAACAAAATAAGAAAGTGCTTTTTGTATTTGGTGACATTTTTTTTATTTTTTGTATTACTTATAAATTAATAAACAAATTATAAATAAACTTATAAATAAATTATTTTTTTTAAATCAGTTAAAATAAACAAATGTTCTAATTATTGTGTTCTAACAAATGTTCTAATTAAAATAATAATAATAATAATTATAATAATAATAATAATAATAATAATAATTATAATAATAATAATAATAATAATGTAATGAATTTCTAATCTTCCTTTTTTGCTGAGCGATGAATACCTTCAATACCTTCTGTGGAATATATCTTAAAGTTTTACTTCTAATGTAATATGCAACTATGCATCTATTACTTAGGAATCAAGCAGCAATGCTCGGTATCCTTATAGAAGCTTTATAATAATTGTTTCTATTCCAAGGCGTTTTGCCCTATTCAAATTAAAACAACCAGTTTGACTTCTGATAAAAAAGTGATTTTTATTTTTCAAAATTCGTTCTTTATATACCTTAACTAATTACCCAAATTTTGCTTATGCTACATTAATCTATTCTATATCATAATATATTAAAATATATTTTCTCACACTAATTTGAAATTACATTACTTATAAAAAAAAATATAAATTTAAATTTGTAATCTTACACTTACTTAAAGTAATACAAAAATATTTTCTCATAATAAACTTAAATTTGAATTTAGTAATTCTACACCTAAGAATTATTCTATATTTTAAAATCGTTTTCCAATATAATAATTTTTATTAATAAAGTTTAATTAAATTTTAAATGATATTACATCCCTAACCCTTTAAAGAAATTTTGTTTATTTTAGTCTTAGAATAAAAAAATTTGCTTAAGTATAATCGTTATCAAATAATATTTTTGATTAATATTTTTATTTTCTATTGAATAAGATTAACCTGTTATTATGAATTTCTTTTATATTTTCATTTATTTTTATCTTGGAATTAACCCCGTTTAATTCCACAACTTCATATGGCCCTTTATATGGTGGTTCCAATTTTTTGCGGTTTCCAACTTTTAGGTAAACCATATCACCTATAGATATATTTAAGGGATTTACTGATTTATCGAACAGCTCTTTTCTTTTCGCTTTCGCTATATCTAAAAAATGTTTTGCTTTTTCATGTGCTCTTTGTAAACGAAATCTAATTTCTTCTGCATAATTTTCTAAATTGTTAAATGGTATGTCGTGAGTTAATTTGTTATCTGATGGTAATTTTACTAATTTACCAAATACAAGTTCATATGGTGAAAAATTTGTGTCAGTATGTGGTGTTATATTGTAACTAAATACATAATAAGGTAACCATTTATCCCAGTTGAAGTCTTCCATAAATGATGTTAAATATTCATTCAATACCCTGTGATTTCTTTCTATAGAGCCTAATGTTTCATGATGGTATGGTGTTGAAGTTATATGGTCTATATCAAAATATGAACATATATTTTTAAATACTTCATTAATGAATTCTTTACCTAGGTCGGTTTTTAATGTTTTAAAACTTCCGTATTTCAAAATAAATTGTTCTACTAATGCTGTGGCTATTGTTTTTGCTTCTTTGTTTTCTAATGGAATGGCTTCAATATATTTTGTTAGCTCACATTGTATGGTTAGAATGTATCTGTAGTCGTTTGCAGGTCTTAATGGTCCAACGGTATCTATACTTATCGTTTCGAAACTTGTTGTAGGTGTTTGTGTAATTATCAATTTTTCTTTGGTATGTCTTACTTGTTTATTTTGTGTACATAATTTACAACTATTAATATATCTTTTCACCATTTTGTTTAAATTTTTCCAAATGTATCGCTGTTTTGATTTTGCTGATTGTCCTTTTGACTCCTGAATGTGCTCCTGCATATGGTGTGTTATGGAATTCCTTTATAATTTTATTTTGTGTGATATCACATTTAATTTTTATTGGAGCATCATATAATATTATATTCAAATTTGTTTGCCTTTCTTTGTTTAGTTTTTTAAATGCATTTATAAATTCAACAATTTTTACATACTCAAATATTTCATTGTTATTTTTTAGTGCTAGCGTATTTATACTTGTATATTTCATTTTAGATATTAGCTTCTCCAAAATCAAATCTAAATTTAGATATGGATTATCACTAATTTCTACTAAGACGTCTTTTTTATTAATAATTATTGGCAAACTTATATTACTTTTGACTGTGAGCTCCTTATTTATCATTTCTTTATCAATTTTAAAATTTAAACGTTTAACATTTCTAATCTCTGCAATTGAGGTACAGTTCCATATATAAAGTTGATCAGGCTTTATTAGTACTGTTTTTTCAGGATTTTCAGCTTTTTCACTTTTTTTGGTCATTGCTCTAGTTATTACGTTCATGCTAGACGTGGGAATCATAGCTTTTAAATAATCTGAATCTAGGTTTATTCGGGAAAGTGCATCTGCATTTGTATTCATCTTGCCTTCCTTATAGACTATATCAAAATCATAATCACATAAATCTAGTCTTATCCTTGTCAGTTTTGATGAAGGGTTTTTGTGTGTAAATAAACTAACCAGTGGCCTGTGGTCTGTAACGACAGTAAATTTTCGGCCATAGAGATAAGGTCTAAAAAAATTTATTGCCCAATGGATGGCTAATAATTCTTTTTCTATAATAGGTTTATTTAATTCGTATTTGTTCAAAGTTCTGCTAGCATATGAAACTGGTAAATCATTACCTATATCACCTTGAGAGAGTACTGCTCCTAGTGCGAAGTTTGATGCATCTGTCGTTAGTATAAATTTTCTTTTAAAATCTGGATATTTTAATATCCGAGGATTTATCAATTTATTTTTAAGAGTTGTGAAAGCATTTTGACATTTCTCAGTCCATTCAAAAAGTGTATTTTTTTTTGTAAGTTCATTGAGAGGTTTGGCAATTTCTGCAAAATTAGCGATAAACCTTCTATAGTAATTACAGAATGCTATAAATCTTTTTGTTTCGTCTGCATTTTTTGGTATTGGATAATTTTTTATTACTTCATGTTTTCTTGGGTCTGTTTTGATTCCTTCGTTTGTTATTAAATGTCCTAAATATGTGACTTCAGTTTTTAAAAAATTACATTTTTGTGGATTGAGCTTTAAATTGTATTGTCGTAATTTGTTAAATGTTTTTATTAGACTTTTATTATGATGTTGTAAACTGCATCCAAAAATAATGATGTCATCTACATATAAGAATGCTTCAGCTTCTAAACCAGCTAATGCTATGGATAACATTCTCTGAAAGCTATTGGTTGATATCTTAAGTCCGAATGGCAGTCTTTTAAATTGATATAAACCTTTATTTGAAGAGAATGCAGTTAGTGGTCTTGATTTTTCATCTAATTCAATTTGATGAAATGAGCTTGTCAAGTCTAAAGTTGAAAAATATTTTGCACGCCCAAGAGTGTCCAATACATCATCCAATCTTGTTAAAGGGAATTTGTCATCCATTATCTTCTTATTCAACTGTCGAAAATCTACTACTAGTCGCCATTTTTTATCTTCTCCATCACTTTTTTTAGGTACAATTAATAGAGGTGAATTATACGGACTAATAGATGGTTCAATAACGTCTTCATCTATCAATTTTTGTATTTGATTATTTATTTCATTAGTATGTGCTTGTGGTAATCTATAGTTTTTTATGTATACCGGATTATCATCTAGAGTGGTAATTTTCTGTTTGTAGAAATTATTTGTTGTTAAGATGTCACCATTTATATGAAATATGTCTGTGTAATCCTTACAAATGTCTAGTATTGATTCTTTTGCAGTGATATCAATATTATCTATATTTAATTCTTGTAATAATTTTTTGTATCTATCTTCTTTGTTTTGTACATGATTTTGTTGATTTAATTTTATTATGTGATAGTTTTCTAATGGTTCTATTTCAGGTTGAATGTTGGTTAGTGTAACTTCATTTTCTAAAGTGTTCATTATTTTAATATGCACAACACCTTTTGCAGGTACTAATGTATTAGCTACGTAAACACCTTCTTGAATTTCTTGATTTTTTATAATGCTATCAACTTCAACTTTTATATTTATTACTTGTATTTGTTGCATTCTGGCTGGTATGATTATTCTATTGCATTCTGGTAGTTTAGTTGTAAGCGGTAAAATAATATCTGTATCATTGATACATATAGCAATTGTAAAATCTTCGTAATCAATTTTACATAAATTCTTTGTTAGAAAGTCTCTTCCCAAAATCCCATCAGTTAAAATTGGAAAATTATTTTCTACTATGTGTAATTCTTGTTCTATACTTTCATTTTCTATAATTAAAGTTGCAGTGGTGCTCCCAATAGAGAAAGTTTCAGAATCCGTTACACCGGTTATTTTACATGTATTTTCTTCTAATATTATATCTGGATTTAAAGTGTGATTTTTTAATATTGATATATCAGCTCCAGTATCTATTAAGAATGTTTTTGTACCTAAAGTTATACTAGTATTGATTGTTATATAGTTAGTTAGATTTTTATTTATATTACATATTTTTATTGTGTTTAGTTTGTTTTTGTAAGATTTAAGTCCCTCGAACGTTGGGCATCGGGGACTGGTTGGTCGTTTCCCGAATGCGCACTATTTATGTAATTTATGCGTCTATAATTTTGATTGTTTGGATTTCTATGATTCTGCATATTGTTGTTGTTATTATTATTATTGGTGTGTCTATAGTTGTTATTCCTTTGGTAATTATTGTTCCTGTAGTTATTGTTATTCCTGTTATTTATTTGATTGTTTCTAGTTGCATTATATGATGGTGTCCAGTTTTTGTTATTATTAAAATTTGGTCTAGAATTGAAGTTTCGTTGTTGAAAATTTATGTTATTAAATGGTTTTCGTCTTCTTGCATTATAATGATGTATTTGCATGTCATTTGGTTGTTCAACTTCCATCGCTAATTGAATTGCATCTTGTAGTTTTCTGGGCCTTGCTGCAAATATTGTAGTTTTTATTGGCTCATTTAAACCAGTTTTGAATGCATTTAATGCAGTTTGGTCATTTAATTTTCTTATAATTTCTTCATTTTCGTCACCTAGTTCCGTTATTTGCAGATTATTTAGTTCTGCAGTTAAGTTTTCAATTTTTGTAGCAAAATTCTTGATACTATTATTGCCTTGCCTAACTTTTGTTAGATCTGCATGCACCTTTAAAGATGTAGTATTAGTTTTGAATGTATCTTTAAAGAGTTTTTTGAAATCAGTTAATGATTTTGGTGTTTGTTGAGAACTTAACTTGATTCTTACTTTATTTGATATTTTTGTTTTGATAACAAATTCTATCAATTTTGTTTTTTCTAAATCGTCCTTGAGAGTGTCATGTATATATTCAATGATATTCATAAAATTTTCAAGGTTTTTATTATCTCCTTCAAACTCAGGAATTAGTTTAAAAGCAGTTGTTATGTCAAATGAAGCCATGTTTTTGTTATTTATTCTACTTTTACTAATAATATTTTTATTCGTACCAGTATCTAATTCTCCCTTAGTATCTGATTCTTCCTCTTCTTCTAACATTGAATCTTCCAATATATTCTGTGAATATTGGTTTAATATTATTTGTACTTGATTGTAATATTGATTGAACTTTGCATTATATTCATCTAAAATATCTTTATCAAAATTATCTTTAATGGCAATGTAAGTTAGCCAGTAATTTTTCTTTATATTTTTAATAATTGTATGTTTATTTAAAATGTATTCTGGTGAAAATTTTCGTTTGGGATTTTTTGTGAAAATAAGTGAAATATTTTTAATATCTTTAATAAAATTTTCTAAGCATTCTAATTTTTCCATCAATATTTATTATATTATTATAAATCTACATATATATTTTGATTTTTACATTTGATTTATTTTATAAAAAAAATTAATTAATTCCTCAGTAATAATTTGTGAAGGAATAGCTTGGTTCAAATCTATCTTATTTAGTTTATTAATTTTTGAATTTAATTTTCTACATTTAAATTTTTTATGTCCAACTTTTTTACAATAGTTGCATCGTAATAATGATAAATTTTCCATTTTACTATTTTGAATTTAGTTTTTTATATTGTTATTTATTTATTTTAATAGTCTTTAGTTATATGTATATATCTATTTTTTAAGTATTTTGTATCGCGTTTCTAGTTATTTGTTTATTTATTAACTTATACATAAAATTTTTCAAATAATATATGGAAACTTGTATTATAATTATTACTATTATTATTAATATGATTAATTGAGTTGCAGTTAATTGCAGTTCTTGTCTTGAATTTACAGTTGCTGAACCACCTCCAGCACTATTATTAATAATAACCTCTTCAGGTTTTGAATTTTGACCACCCATTTTAAATAAAAGAGATTCATAACAACACAAAATTAAAAAGTTTTTAGATAAAAATCTTTAAATCATTTATAAGAACAATAGCTATATGTATAATTTTTTTTGTTTTTTTTTATCTATTTATTATTTAACTTTACTATATTAATTAATTATTACCATATTGTTTCTTTACTTAAATAAATTGTCATATTTTTTAAAAGTGTCTTCTAGCATTGTTGATATATCTTTGTTGTTCTGGCTCTTTTTCTTGTTGTTTTTTCTGAGTCTTCTTTGTTGGTTCTTTAGATTCTTTATTTGTAACTTAAAATGTTGTTTTTCGTTTTCAGTTACTGCTATCGTTGTCAGCCTATATAAATTTTTAATTTCTTTCTTTTGTTGTATGATGCGGCCACCTCTGGTTTTCTGTCTTTGCAACTCTGGTGGTGTTGGTTGTTGCTTGATGTTCTTTCTTCTGTATTCTTCTATGGTAATTGGGCGAGGACCAGCTTGAGGATTTTGTTTTAATTCTTCTTCCAGTTGTGCTTTCGTATTTTGCTTTACTTCTTCTTCCAAATGGTTTGGCAGGATCGCCATGTAATGTATTTCTAATCTTCCTTTTTTGCTGAGCGATGAATACCTTCAATACCTTCTGTGGAATATATCTTAAAGTTTTACTTCTAATGTAATATGCAACTATGCATCTATTACTTAGGAATCAAGCAGCAATGCTCGGTATCCTTATAGAAGCTTTATAATAATTGTTTCTATTCCAAGGCGTTTTGCCCTATTCAAATTAAAACAACCAGTTTGACTTCTGATAAAAAAGTGATTTTTATTTTTCAAAATTCGTTCTTTATATACCTTAACTAATTACCCAAATTTTGCTTATGCTACATTAATCTATTCTATATCATAATATATTAAAATATATTTTCTCACACTAATTTGAAATTACATTACTTATAAAAAAAAATATAAATTTAAATTTGTAATCTTACACTTACTTAAAGTAATACAAAAATATTTTCTCATAATAAACTTAAATTTGAATTTAGTAATTCTACACCTAAGAATTATTCTATATTTTAAAATCGTTTTCCAATATAATAATTTTTATTAATAAAGTTTAATTAAATTTTAAATGATATTACAATAATAATAATAATAATAATAATAATAATAATAATAATAATAATAATAATAATAATAATAATAATAATAATAATAATAATAATAATAATAATAATAATAATAATAATAATAATAATAATAATAATAATAATAATAATAATAATAATAATAATAATAATAATAATAATAATAATAATAATAATAATAATAATAATAATAATAATAATAATAATAATAATAATAATAATAATAATAATAATAATAATAATAATAATAATAATAATAATAATAATAATAATAATAATAATAATAATAATAATAATAATAATAATAATAATAATAATAATAATAATAATAATAATAATAATAATAATAATAATAATAATAATAATAATAATAATAATAATAATAATAATAATAATAATAATAATAATAATAATAATAATAATAATAATAATAATAATAATAATAATAATAATAATAATAATAATAATAATAATAATAATAATAATAATAATAATAATAATAATAATAATAATAATAATAATAATAATAATAATAATAATAATAATAATAATAATAATAATAATAATAATAATAATAATAATAATAATAATAATAATAATAATAATATAATAATAATAATACATATAATAAAATTTTGTTTTAAAATTAATTACATAGAAGTGCAAAAACTAAGAAAAATTATCAAATAAATTCAAAAAGAAACTGCATATACAAAATTTTTTTTACGTATTTTGTGTCAATAAAATTAAATACGAGGGTAGTGAGAAAAATATAAAATATGTATGTATGTTTTGTGTCGATAAAATAAAAGACGAGGGTAGTGAGATAAATATATAGGTATGTTTTGGGTCGATAAAATAAAAGACGAGGGTAGTGAGAAAAGTATGTATGTATGTTTTGTGCCGATCAAATAAAAGACGGGATGAATTATTTTTAAAAAAATATTAAAGATATTGAAAAAGTAAAATAAAATATATAAATTTAAATTAATTTAGAATATTGCTATTTAATAAAAAAAATTATAGTAAAATTATAATGTTATAAAAATATATAACATTAAGTGTTATAAAAATAAGATACTTTAGTGTAGAATCTAAAATTTTTTGTTAAAAAATATCTACTAAATAAGGTTTTAAAATTTTTTTTTAAAAAATATCTACTAAATAAAATCAAAAAGTTAAAAAAAAAAAAAATATTTAAAAGTTTTAATTAATTCAAATCATTTAGTTTTGTTTTTAATTTTTTTGGAAATATTTTATTTAATATAAAAAAGTGATAAAAAATAAATTACTTGGATTTAAATGTTTTTCTCTAGTAATTTTGAGTGTATAAATATTTTTTTTATTAAACATATATAACATTTACCTAATTTCCTTAAATAATAAAAATTTAATAATATTATATTAACAATATAAATAATTTTTTTGTGAATAAATAATAAATACAGAAAGAGAACATAAATAAATTTAATAAGAAGAAATTTAATAAATAAATAATAATAAAAATAATAAAATAAATGGACGAAAATAAAATACCAGAAAAAGTTAATGCTTGGAAAAATGTATTAAAATTCAGTAGAATTATTGACTCATTTTCATTTGATCGTTCTGATCCAAGCATTAGCACTAATTCTTCATCTGAAAACAGTAGAATAATCGAAATTTTAAATCCGATTTCATCAACACCACAGACCATAAAACCGATAGCTGGTACGAGTGGGGCAAGGCGAAAAACGGTGACTTTCGTTGAAGAAAACAGAAACATCGAGAATTCAAGCACATCAGCAGTAAGCAAGAAAAATAAAGAAATAAGTGAGTCTAGTTTTAATAAAAAATTTGTAAATTTAAATAAAATTAAAAAATTAAATAAAATTAAAAAAATAAATAAAAATAAAAACTATATTCATAATTATAATACTAGAAATAAGTTTAGAAAGATTAGTAATTTTAGAGAAAACTTAATAAACATGTCACAAACAAACAGTACAGAAAGTAATAATACAAATAATCCACCTGTTGTTATTAACCAACCACTATTCCAACCACAACCTTCAATGTCATCACACATACAAAACAATATACCCACTACACCAACTAATTTAGGAAACAGACTTGACGCAGGAATACAGGCTAGGACATTATTTAACACTTATGCGAATACAACGATGCCTCTAAGCGCATCTTACATACTTTATTTAGCGGGGGTTCCCTATTATACGGGTGAAGGAGATCGGGCAGTTCTAGAACTGCAAAGTTTCATAGATCTAGCACACGAGGCGTACTACAAAACGGACGAAGCTGATAGGCCTTCAGTTTTGCGACAGCTCGTTCGGGGTAAGCTGCGCGGAAGGGCGGCTGACCTATTCCAGGATAGATCAATAAGTACGTTTGATCAATTTCAGGAAATCTTAGAAATAAATTTTATTCCACGTAAGAGCGTAGCACAACTAAAATCCGAATTAGAGTCATGTTTTCAGACGATTTATGAATCAGTCAATACATTTGGGGATAGAATTCTTCGTAAATATTCATGTCTGAAAGTAGGAATTCAGAAAAAATATGTTGTAGAGCCAGGATCGATGATCCAGGATGCGGAAGAAACCGCTCGTAGGGTATTTATTAGAGGGCTCAGGTCAGAGTCCATAAAACAGCATGTTTTAGGTAAAAGTTTTAGAGGGTTGGATGAATTGGTGCAAACAGCTAGAAATTTTGCTGATCAACTGGACTTGCTTTCGCCAACTAGGGCAGAAAGTCTAGGAGCTGAAAATAATAACAATGTGAGCTTTAATAATTTGGAGCAAATGTTTAGTAATTTTTTAACAAATTTTCAGCAATTGCAAATAAAAAATGAGCAAAGTAGGAATAATTTTACGAACCCTCCTTTCTTAAATACTTTCTCACCTAGCCAAAATCCTATACTGACCAATTCCTATCCTAATAATACAACTATCCAACCTAGGAACTATTACCATAATAATCCCCGAAGAAATAATAACAATACTAACACTACCCCAGTTCCTTATCCTAATAATAATGCTACTATTTCCCCTCGACCTTCCGTTCCTAATATGTTTAATAGTAATAACAACCGAAATCCGCCTCATAGTCGACCAAGAATAATTAATGGAGCCATTACTTGCTATAGATGTGGAAAGCCTGGGCATATTAGTAGGGAATGCAGAGATAATGTAGGTGGAAACAAATTGCCCGGAAAATGCAATCTCTGTGGCAATGAAGGTCATTATGCGGCAACTTGCAACCTTCGAAGGATACCATCTGCAAGGGCAAATGTAATTGTAGACGCTACGAGTGACATATGTAAGTGGTGTGAACCGCAGGGACATTTGGAAGTAAATTGCCCATCTCGCCAACGATATCAATAGAAACAAATATTGGAATCGGGAAACGAGGAAGGAATGGGTCAATGCCCCTCATACCGTTCCTAAATCAAACATCCAGGGGTGGCCGATCTCCCAAAATATCGGACCGGAGTCATTAGTAACGTTACCTCTCGATATAAGCAAGAACAAGTAGGTGACCTTATTGGTGGATACAGGTGCTCAGGTGAGCTTATTAAATAAAAGTAGCGTTGCTGAAGCAGCAAAAATTTATCCTGAACAAAAACTAACTCTAAAGACTTTACATGACCAAAGTACCACCCTGGGTAATTGTAAAGGCCAATTTCTGACCCCAAGTAAGTTGGAATGTGATTTTCAAATTGTGGACCAAAGTTGCACACTACCTATGGACGGCATACTAGGTAACGATTTTTTAGCAAAAAACTGCAATATAAACGGGCCTCATAAAACTCTTCATTTCCCACGCACAAAAGAAAATAAGCAGGAATTTTGTATTCCCATTAAGACTAGGATAGAAGCTAGTACAACGTCTAAACTAATTTCCGAAGCAGGTAATACTTGTAGGGGTGCTTTAAACTTTAAAGCAGAAAACCAAAATCAGTATTCGAACTGTATTATTGAAATTAATTCAGGAAATAGTACTAATAGCGAAAACCTAATAGAGGCGATAAACAAAACATGCGATAAGGAAGAGATTAGCGGAAAAAATTGTATAACAGAATTTAATGAAAATAAGAAAGTTAATAAGAATGAAATTGAGAATTCAAATTTAAGCATAGAAAAAAATTTAGATACGATGACAAAAGAGGACACCCATAAGCTCAAAGGCAGAATGGAACAATTTATTAGTGTAGGTACGAAGGAAATAGGCGAATTTGTTTGTATAGGGCAGGAATTAGGTCCTGGTATATTTTTAGGAAATTGTTTAGTAAACGCACATAATGGTAAGGTAAATGTGAGCATAGTAAATGTTAATACAGAAGAGGTAGTTATAAGAGAGCCAGAGCTCGAGTTAGTTCCAATAGAGAAATATGAAGTATTTAAATTAATAGAATCAGAAGAAACTCGATCAATAGACAAAGAAGTAAAAAAGAATAAAATTAAGAAAACTAATAACGTAGGTAATTACGAAGAAATTTGGGCTGATGTACATCGGTTATTTGTAGAAGATAATAATGATGAAAGCTATCCGGAAGAGGTAGAGGGAAGATTAAGATTAATAAGAGAAAATTTAGAAATTGCTGAAAATTGGAATGAAGAGGAAAAGAAGTCCATTGAACAAATTTGTCGGGATTTTAATGATATTTTTCACTTACCCGGTGCTATTTTATCATGCACCACATCAATTAGACATAAAATACATACAAAAACAGGTACTCCCGCAATAGCTCAACGAAATTATCGTCTACCGGAAAGCCATCGTAAAGAAATACATGAACAAGTTGACCAAATGCTGAAAAACGATATTATTCAACCGAGTCAAAGTGCATGGAATGCTCCTCTTTTGGTGGTTCCCAAAAAACCAGGTCCGGATGAAAAGAAACGGTTTCGTGTCGTAATTGATTATAGGAAACTAAATGCTGTCACAGTCAAGGATTCATTCCCACTTCCAAGAATAGAAGAAATGCTTGAACAATTGGGAAATTCGAGATATTTTTCAACGCTAGATCTTGCTAGTGGTTACCATCAGGTTAAAGTAGACAAAACAGATCGAGAAAAAACAGCATTTAGTACAACCTATGGACATTATGAATTCAAGAGAATGCCATTCGGTTTAACAGGAGCTCCCGAAACTTTTCAGCGTTTGATGAACTATGTATTATCCGGTTTACAAGGACTCAAGTGCTTTGTATATCTGGATGATATTGTGATATATGGCCGAAATTTAGACGATTATAATAACAAACTTCGATTGGTTTTAGAACACCTTAGGGAAAACAATCTCAAGTTACAACCGGAGAAATGTAAATTTCTGAGAAGAGAAATCATTTACTTGGGACATAAATGCACTGAGAATGGAGTATTACCGAATCCAGAAAAGACTCGTTATGTAAAGGAATTTCCAATTCCAAAAAGCACAAAACAATTGCAATCATTTCTAGGATTGGTAAATTATTACAGGTCTAGCATGCCTAATCTGGCGAAGGTTGGTGAACCGCTATACAAAATGGCCACAAAAAATAAGAAGTTCTATTGGAATTCAGAATGTCAGAAAGCTTTCGAACAGATTCGAGAATTATTAATAAAACCGCCTCTGCTAAAATATCCTGATTTTCAAAGTCCATTCGTGTTGACGACAGACGCCTGTAATACCGCCCTAGGGGCAGTGCTGTCTGAAGGGGAAATAGGGAAAGATTGTCCGATTGCATACGCCAGTAGGGTGTTAAATAAGGCAGAACGAAACTATAGCACCATCAAAAAGGAGATGCTGGCTATATATTGGGCTATCAAGAATTTCAGGTGTTATTTGTTTGGCAGAGAGTTTATGGTATATACGGACCCCAAACCGCTAATAAGCGAATATAACAAACGAAACCCTGAAGGACCTCTTAATAGGTGGAAAATGCGTCTTTCTGAATATTCTTATATAATACAGTATAAACCAGGGAAACGCAATTCAAATGCCGACGCGCTAAGTAGAATACCCTATGAAGCTGAAGAAGTACTACAGGGTCATACATCAGAGAACAAATTACAGCAATCAATAGTAAAACTTAATGTTATTACCAGAACGCAAGGGAGATTGAACAACAAAGAAACCAGCGAAGAAAACGTGTCCCCAGATGAGCAAAGCGATTCCGATAGTGATTCTTCATTATACAAACCCTCAGAGCAACGTGCAGAAAAAATTGAGCTTAAAACGTCTGAGGAAATAAATAGTGTTCTGAAAGAATATCATGATAATCCTTTAGGAGGACACATAGGAGTGATCAAAACTTATAAAAGACTACGTAGATTCTATGTCTGGAAGAATATGCTAACTTCAATACGTAAATACATAAAAAAATGTCCAAGCTGTCAAAAGGCTAAAAGGGGAAAAGTAACCAAAATGTCAATGGCTATAACGGATATGGCTATGAAACCATTCGACAAGGTATATTTGGACATAGTTGGACCTTTTCCGATAACTTCCAGCGGGAATAAATACATTTTAACTTTTCAGTACGACCTTACGAAAGTTTTGGATTGCGTAGCAATACCCAATATGGAAGCAGGGACAGTGGCAGAATCATTCTATAGAAGTATCATATTAAAATATTCAGTCCTACCAAAAAAATTGATAACCGATCAGGGCACCAACTTTACTAGTGAACTGTTCAAAAGACTATGTAAATTGTTAAAAATATCAAAAGTTCAGACCACTGCTTACCATCCGCAATCGAATGGGTCATTAGAAAGAAGGCACGGACCACTCGTGGAGTATTTGCGTATGATGGTAAGTAAGAACGTACAAAGTTGGGATGAGTGGTTAGCTGAGGCAGTTTTTTGTCATAATCACACCCCCCACGAGGAAACCAAATTTTCACCACTCTACGCGTTATATGGATTTTGTGACCCAATACCCAGCATACTAAGCCGTCAGCCTGATCCGGTGTATAATTACGACGACCTATGTGCAATCATGAAAGTCAAGATGCAAACAACCCATCAACTAGTTCGTCAAAACTTGATCAACAGTAAGAAAAAAGCCAAAATTTACTACGACCAAAATGCTAAGTCAGAAAATTATCAACAGGGAGATAAAGTTTTGTTAATGAACCCAAATAAAGTCCATAAGCTGAGTCTGAGTTGGTTAGGCCCATATGAGGTAGTAAGTATACCCAATAAACTTAATACTGTTATCAAGATAGGTAACAAATTGCGAAGGGTCCATAATAACAGGATAAAGAAATGGACCAATCAAACATAGATAAAAGAATTTATACAATGATTCAAAAAATTTATATACTAAAATAAAAACAAAACAGTTAAATGAAATAATATAAAATAATAACATTTACCAGATCAACCGATTTTTTTTTATAGATTTTTAAATACAAAACACAAATTATACATTTAATTTTAATAATATAATACAACTGAAAATTTTAGTAAATAGATTTAGTTAAGGGAATCTTTAGTAAAAAAAAAATTCTATTTGAATTCATTTATACAATGATTTTTTTTTTATATTTTTAATTTATAGGTATGCAATATCTAATACTATGGTTACATTTATACATAATGGTAATGGTTGGGGGAAGTCCAATAGCAATAGAAGAACTAAAAAACACCGACTTATTGTTTGAAAGAATAGGTCCAATTATTGAATACCAGGATACTCTACATATTTATACCAAAATGCAACTGACGACGAATGAACAACTACAGGAGTTTTTAGAATTAATAATTACAAGGGTAGACACTACGTGTCTTCAGCTAATTAATTACACTAAAACACAAACTTGTATCACATTTCAGACAGAAATTAACTTATGGAAGGACAAGTTGACAAGACTGACGCAAGGGGTGAACCACTATTTTGGCAGACGCAAAAGGGGGGCAATCAATATAGTAGGAACAGTTGGAAAAATGTTGTTCGGGTCAATGGACAACGAAGACACGGAGAAGATTTATGACGGCCTAGAGAAATTAAAATACAACGGGGAAAAGACAATAGAACTACTCGACAAACAAACAGCCGTGGTGGCCTCAAATTTTGAATTTATGAGGGACGTCACGGGAAATTTAACGGCTCGAGCTGCAGAAATGGATAACAAAATTGAAATGCTAGAGCAAAGGGTAAGAAAAGATTTGGAAGGAATACATAGAGATTTAGCTGAAATTTGGGCTGAGTTAGAATTACACCGGTTAATAATATACGTACTGGCAGAACTCGAAAGAATTTATGGATACATCCTGGAACAGGATGAAATAATCAGTTCCTTACAACAACACCGAATACACCCCCTCGTAATTGATTCCGAACTTCTAGTAAATATCACAAAAAATCTAACGGGAGGAGAAGGCCACACCTATTTATATTCATCGGAAGTGCTAAATCAAATAGCCACAATCGACTTGGGTTTTTGAAAAAACGAAATAGGCATTAGAGTGTCAATAAATGCATTACAGAGGGAGGAGTTCGAATTATACAGGATATATCCATTGCCCCAACCGGTAGGTGACAATCAACTGACAGTAATAAAACCAGAGTGGGTTAACTCAGCACACCACTTCGTACATTTTACTATAGCTGAATTTGCTGCAACATGTCGGAATATTAATAACGCAAAAAATGAAATTGTTCGCGTATGCAAACAACTTCACCCCAAATTATTAGTGCCAGGATTAGAAAATTGCGTATTGAGCTGTTTCACTGACCACTTTCATTCAAGCACTAAAGAAAATTGCCAACATCATGTAATAGAAGAAGTACAGAATCACGTGATTCCGTTACAGTCCCGGAATTCATGGCTATATATGTTCAGTCATAGTCAAGAGGTCACCAGCTTTTGTAAGCCCCATACGTACAAACAGACTATACAGGGTTTGGGTATCATTAGACTGACCAGAAAATGTTCCTTCATTTTAGGATATCTAGAGATGCCATATTTTGACGAAAAGAAAAGACGATAGAGAAAAGTGTGGGATACGTATTCAGGAAATTACCGGTAATGAAACATAACTTTACGGATATTTTAGCTGACTGGAAAATAGAAAGGAATAATTCGAAAAGGGTGCATCCTCTGGGACCCGACGAACTCAGACGAGAATTCGACCGACGTAGTAGAGCGATCACTAACATACAGGACGAGATTAAGACAGAAAAACGACGACAACAACAAATAGATAGGTTACACAACAATATATTTATCAACTCCATTGTGACCGGAATATCAGTAGGACTAATAATAATATACGTATTGTACAAAATATTTAGATATTGTAAAGGAAATAAAAGTGAAAAACCTCAGGCAAGGAGGGAAATCCAAAAGGAGAAGATTAGGGAAACCCATAAAAGGGGACGAAAAATAGAGATGGGCGAGAGGGAACCACAAGACTTATTTACATATACAACAAATAGTACACCACGACCGACTAAACCACCGCCAACGATTCCTCCAATAAAACGTTTGGATAAAAAACAGCTAAATTCCAAAATTACTCTGGACAAAGAAACAATACCTGTAGATAATAAAAATGGAGTAGATTTTAATACACGCGACACTTACACTTCCCCTCATACTCTATCCTTCCGTACATAACATTAATACAATTAACACAGTAAATACAATACAATAAGAAATACAACATTCACTCATACACCTTCCCCACATACAAAAAAAAGGGGTTTCAAATTAAATTAAAAATTAAAAGAAAAAAAAAACAATAAATAAATGTAAAATTTTGAAATATAGAATAATTGTAAATTAATTAACAAAATATATTATCAACCAAGAGTCGCTAAATAAAAAAAAAAAAAAAAAAAAAAAAAAAATTAAAAAAATTAATAAAAACCTATTAAGTTTTTTTCCGTAGTTGTTAACAAATAACAAACATAACAAATATTCAAATAGAAGCTTTTTAACAAAAATTAAAAAAAAAAAAAAAGAGAATGAAAAAAAAGTTAAATAAATTTATATTAGTTTTCTTGTGTACTGTAAAAAAAAAAAAAAAATATAATTTTATTATAATTACAAAAAAAAAATATAACAAAAAAGGAATGAAGTAAAATTATTTTGCTATGTTGTGTTAAAAAAAAAAATGTTAATTTTACAAATTATTAAATTTATAATTTGTATTAATTAAAAAAAAAAAAAAAAGATAAAAAAAAAATTATTTTTAAAATAAAAATTAATTTTATACTATAAAAAAAATATAAAATAAAAAAAAAAAAATTTAATTAAAAATGAAAATATCTTTATGTTCTATATTAAAATTTTTATACAATTTATATAAAAAAAAAAATACACGAATCAACTATACCCCATTGCCCAAGAAAAAAGTCAAATTTTTCAAATTGGTCTTTTTCTTTGGGGATTGGGAGGTGTTGTATAAAATACAAGTCACCCTGTCGTTTAATTGTTTGTGCCAAACACGCGCTTAATTATATGATAATAAATAATTAATAAAATCAAAAAAATATAACTGCAGCGGAAACAGACTTGCTTAATTAGCACATTTGCTAATTAAGCAAAGTCTAATGCACAGGTAATTGAACGACGGTAATGAGACCTTGAGATTTATTAGTGAGAATAAAAATCAAGGTTACGTTTTGCCAACATGGGTTGACTTGAATTTTTAAAAAAGTTGATAAACAGAGTTGAGTTGATCGTAAATCGTGCTAGAGTTAAGGGTTTTTTTTGGTTATATGTTTATGATAAAATATATAAATATATTTATGACTAAATAAATAAATGTTAGATGTATAATTAAAGTAAAAATATAATTAATTATAATTAAATAAAGTTAATTAAAGAAAAAAGATTTGAAGTGTTGCTTATTTATTTAAATTGAGAAAAAGTTTTTGATGTTAAAGAAGATAACATCACACTATACTTATAATGTTCCTCCCCCAGTACCATTTCTCATTTTTTGCCATTTTATAGCCGCCTTTAAAAACCATAATCTTTGATTTATCTAAATTAATAGCTAATTTCCATTTAGTGCAATATTCTTTGATCTTATTTATCATCATTTGCAATTTTCTGCCAGTATTACAAGATCGTCAGCATACAGTAGAATCTTAATCAGCAGATCCAAAATTTTTACTCCTCCTGGTAAGGTGTCCACTATATCATTAATATATAGGTTGAATAGTGTCGGACTGATTACGCATCCTTGCTTCACCCCCGATATTGTTGAAAATTCATCAGACCTTTCTTCTCCGTCCCATACTACTGATTTGGTGTCCGTGTACAGTGCTTTTATAATTTGTAAAAATTTAAATGATAGCCCCAACTGCGATAATTTGTATATTAAAAATTTTCTGTCTATATGATCAAATGCAGCTTGAAAATCGATGAACATGCAGTATAATGTTTTCTTTTTAAGTTTATATAGCTCTATTATATTTACAAGAGTAAATATGTGATCATTTGTTCCAAATCCTTCTCTGAAACCGGCTTGAAAATTATTATAAATGTTATATTCTTCTATGTATTTCATAAGTCTTGTTGTTAGAAGGCTACAAAATTTTTTTGCAGCAGTATCAGTGAAAGCTATAGGCCTATAATTTGACGGTTCATTGGGGTTTCCTTTTTTATAAATCGGCGTAATTAAAGATTTTCTGAATGCAACTGGTACTTCTGACTCTTCAAAAATTTTATTGTACAAATCAAGTAATTTCAGTAGGAAAGCATCTGGAGCGTTTTTAAAAAATTCATACGGGATTCTGTCCAGTCCTGCTCCTGGTGCTTTTTTATCTTTAAGTTTTTTTAGCAGTATTTTTAATTCTCTCAACTGAAATGATGCGTCTAAAGTTTCACACTGTAGATAGTTTTCTGCATAATGGAAGGAAAAATCGGATTGCGGCGGATTAAGATGAATTGAGAAGTAGTTAGCCAATTGAGCAACCGAAAGAACTGAATATTTTGTAGAGTGTTATTTTGTATTTTTCTAACAACTTGCCAGAAGTTTTTTGTATCTTTTACTTGTATCAATTCAGTAGCAAGTGTGTTCATATACTTAATTTTACTAATGCGACAAATTTCTTTATACTTTTTATTTTGCTCTAAATATAATACTCTAAAAATATCATTAGAGGTGTTTCTATATTTATTTAATAATAAAAAGGATTTTGCTCTTGCTTCTTCGCATTTCCAATTAAACCATTTTTCTTTTTTACTTTCAGAAGTTTTCACTTTATTCGTTTTTTGCGATATTTTGATTGTATCTATTAAATTGTTATACCAGTCATTTATGCTAAACTCTGTGTTATCATTCGAAATTTGAATCAGCGAATTTAATTTATATTTATAATGACCTACATTTTCTTAATTCCAATGAAGCTTTGGCATAAGGAGAGTTTGTTTTTGAGTCTTATAGGCTGCACCATCAATTTCAAGTTGTATAGGGAAATGTTCTGTATAATTTACATCCAAAATTTCAAATTTTACTATAATTTCTAACTATTTACCTTTTATTAAACATAAATCTATAACAGAACTACCATTAGTATTTAAAAAAGTTAGTTCACCCTCTTCATCTCCATTCATACAACCATTGCAAATTTTGAAGCCATATTCGCAGCATAATTCTAATAGAAATTTTCCTCTCTTATCTATCTTTAAATCTTTAGATATTCTTTTTTCTTTTAATTTTCCTATTTGTTCATTTTCATACGTTACATTTTCCGCACCTATTCTTGAATTAAAGTCTCCTATTATAATTAAATTTTCGTAATTGAACTCATTTAAGAATTTTTTTAATTTATTAAACGCACATTGCCAATTACTGTCATTCAGATATACTGGTAATACGTATAATTTTAATCCTTTTAGATTTAATTCTATAAGAGTGTACTCTGAATAATCACAGAATTTTCCGTTTGAAAAACCATTATGTTTAATACCAAATAGTGATCCTTCACTTGGTCTACCTTTTCCATTCGGGTTAATTTTTGTTGCTGGTATTCAATGTAAGTGATGCCCTGGGAAGATATTTTTAAAATTTTCGATTTTATTTTCCATAACCATAGTTTCAACTAAAATAAATATTTCCTTTTGATTCAAAAACGTTAGAAAATTTGGATATTATAATTTGCTAAATAAACCAGATACATTGTACGCCATAATATCAAAATTAAATTTATTAATTATTTTTAATTCAGACTTATTTCTATTACTACTATAATATAATTCATTTACACTTAAATTACTTTTGATATTTCTGTTTCTTATTAATCTATAATTAAATTCATTTTCTAATCTAAAATTATTCTTAAATTCTAAGCAGACGGCGGTTTTATGCTAATCTTTACTTTCTTCTAATAGCGCATTAATTACAAGACTAACATCGACGTTAAAAATTTCATTAATTTTATTTACTGCATTTCCCCCGCCGATCATCCTTAAACCTTCCCCTCTCACCCACTCCAATATTACTTTATCGAAAAACATTTTTCCATTACGTACAACAATTTTCTTATCATTGTTATTTTTACGTATTTCTTTCCGTATAGCTAGTAGTTTATTTTCAGTATCTGCAAATGCTTTGGGTAAATCTCGTGATACTGACATTCCATTTTGCCTCAAGAGTGATGATTTTTTTAAGATTTCATTAATCGTATTATTTGACCTGAATTCGGCTACTATTCCTGGTTTCTCGCTTTTTTTACCAATCGGGAATGATCGGACTATCGCTAGATCACCTTGTACATTAAGTATATTAGTTAATATATTCTGCAAAATTAATTCCGGGGTTTCTTTATCTTTTACCACAATATTACGAAATACAAGATTATTTCTGCGTGCTATCATATGTAATTTACTTATTTCGTTTTCCAGTACATCAATTTTTTGGTCTTGAGCAGCAAGTTTTTCTTTAAGGACAGTATTTTCTTTCACTAAAGAATCCACCATATCCAATTTTTTATATATTGGATTTAGTTTTTCATCTAGGACCTTCAAGTGTTAATTCTGTCATTTTAGTTACTTTACAGATCGGACTATCTCCTGATGAGCTTGAAAATGCTTCTCTTCGTTCTCGCTTTTTGGCTGTAGGATCTTCAAAAACGTCGTTAGTATCTTCGTAATTTGATTTATCCATTTATTTGAGCGCTCCAATTTGTGTAGTCTATACTTGTGCATATATAAAGTAATTTACGTTAACAGAAAATACGTGATTAGTAACTTAGTTTCAAAATAGGTTTGAATCTGCGCTAAATGATCTTGTTTGTTGATATATAAAATAATACAAATGATGTTGTTGTTGTTGTAATAATAAAATTTTGATGTAATCTACAATCAGCTGGTTTTTTATTTATCTTTCATATAGGAATTTTATATATTATTTAGTTTCTAACTGACAGAAAAACTGACTTTTTTTTTTTTTTTCTTATTTATTTATTTAAATTATGCTGATCATTTATAAACGGATACAATGAATTTTTATTATATATTTGTCGGCACATATTAAATTTCCTAGTTAATCACGTACCTGTTTCAGTTTTGATTTAATTGTGATAAAATGTATGTTGTTTTATTGACACAAGAAAGTGATTAGAAATTTTCGGGTTCAAAGTCCAGTGTATCAATTACAATTTTTTAATTTCTATTTTTCTGTTTTTTTAAATAATCTAATCATCAAAACTTTATTTTCACAGATACTTTATCTATTTTTAACCACTTTTCCGTTTATTTAATTTTTTTCTTAATTTTTTTTAAATATAATTTAAATTATTTCTTATTAGCTTATAATTTTCCAACTTGACAGACCAACTTGACATATCAGACCAATATTGCTTTTTCCCACTTTTAAAATTTAGCATAACCAGCTAATTAATTTTTTTAAATAAATATTTGCATAATTAAAAATTCTGTCATTTACGCAATTTCGATTAATTTTATTAAAAATTATTATTACTGGAAAAATAATATATTGCAAATGTTCTGATTACAGGAAAAATAATAATTTTTGAACATGTGGTTTGCAAAAAATGCTATTAAAGGAAAAAGCATATCATATTACAAATAAATTATAAAAATATTATTTTTCCCAAATTAATATGTCAATTCAGCAATTAATAATTCATAATTAATAAATTAATATAAGATTTTCCCACGGTTGATTTGTATAAAATGAGAACCAATAGCTGGAATAAATTAGTTGTATTCCCAACTTCTAAACTATAATATTTAATTTTTTTCAAGTTGATATTTTAATTTATTATTTTTAAAATGAAAGGTTTTATTTGTGAATTTTGTGCCAAGTGTTTTTCCAGAAATTTTGTTTTAAAACGGCACATCGCAACCATCCATCGCGGCCGGCAAAATAGTGCAGCAATTGCGGACATCGTTAAAGAACAAAGAGCTTTACAAAGTGAAATTTCCGTTAAAAGACGTTGCGAGTAATGTAATGTTGAAGTTGATGTCAAAAAATGGACTCAGCATATACGAAAAAATGATCATAAGGCAGCTGTTGGTGAAAGGAATTGGTAAAAATTTGAAGATGCTAAAAAATGCATTCGGTGGTTTTATAAGAAGCTATGCATTGCAAAATGAAAACGAAGGTATATTAGATATACAAAAATTTCTCATCGATATCTAGAATGATACAACATCACTAATTTTCGATATACTTAACGAACATGAATCGATAAAATTTAATTTGGAACTCTTTGGCGAATATTTGAAAATTAGTAAAGGCAACAACAAATATACAGAAAACTGGGCAATAGAAATGAAATCATTCATTGCGAAAACTCGAATTCTAAGGGATGAATATAAAATTGATGAAATTTATAAAGAAATGGTCCAAGAGATTGTCACCAAATCGGAAGAGTTTCAAGAGCGTGATACCGGATGGTCATTAATAAGAATATCCTACGTAGAAGAAAATACAAATTAATATAAACCTATAAAAGGCTCAAGTTTTATCGATCTGCCTGATTTTATAAAGAATAAAAAAGCTTGTATTAATGTGCAAAATGTAGATAATTTTTGCTTTAAATGGGCAATAATATTTTTAATCTCGATTATAAAGATAAGCCTTATCGTACTACATAATATTGTATCGAAGACATATCAAATTCGAAAATTAAAATTGAAAAAGAAAATGCGTTGGTAAAAGAACTGAATTTTGGTGATATTTGTTTTCCTATCAAACTTCAAAATATAAAAATATTTGAAAAATTAAATCAATTAATAAGTGTTAACGTTTTCGGATATGAGGAAAAAGCTGACAAGAAATTTGATATAACAGGACCATTTTATTGTACAAAAGAGGAAAAATCATTCAATGTCAATCTTCTGATTATAGAAAAAGATGGACGTTCTCATTTCGTATGGATACGAAATTTTAATAACGAACGTGCTTATATAATTCATAAAGAAGAATGCGGCAAAGTGGTATCAAAATTACCCAAATTGAGAGATGCATTTATTGAATTTAAAAATTATGAAAGAGTCCAAAGTGCACCTTTCGCATATTATGCAAATTTCGAATCAGTCTTAGAACCAATATCTACTTGCGTCCAGAATCCTGAGAATTTGTCAACTGCAAATATCAATTTACACAAGCCATGTGCATACGGATTTTATCGGAAAAGTTCTTTTGATGAGAACGAAAACAAATTTATTTCATAAACAGGTAAGATATATATATTGCATGAGAAAATTATAAAAATATTTTTATATCGAAATGCTAAATTTATATTTTTTTCTGTTTAGGCGAAGATTGTCCAGACAAATTTGTATCGGATTTAATAGAAGACACTAAAACCATATATCAAAAATTTTATCAAAACCCGAAGAAAATGAACCCTCTAACAGCTGCAGAACAAAATAGTTTTTCAACGAATAATATTTGTCACATATGTAAGCGTATAATTTTAAGTTCTAGAGATAAGGTAAGGGATCATTGTAATTTTTCGGGAAAATTTAGAGGTCCAGCGCATAACTCATGCAATTTTTCATATCGCGTACCATACTTCCTTCCCGTTTTTTGTCATAATCTATCCGGATATGATTCTCATTTGTTCTTCGTGGCTCTTAGTGTTGTAATTACCTTCTTAGTCTTTTATACTTTTACCAATTCTAACTTCGAATTTGTTGTAATTACCTTCTTAGTCTTTTACACTTCTCTTAATTTTCTTATTAAATGAAAACAATCACTGTTATTTTGTTCTAGTTTTACATTCATTTATTTATTTTAACTTTATTTAGAATCTCTACTTATAATTAATTTATATTTTATTTGGTTTAACTTTCAGTTACAATTTTGTTTATCATCTTTTATTGGTTATTAAACTTCAAGTATAATTTTATTTAACTTTATTAACTATTTTACAAATGATACTTATAAAAATCAACCCGAACAGTTCTTACTTTTAACAACGACTCTCTTTTATTTCTCAAAACTAATTACTTGTTAGTTATCATTTAAATTAAAATATCGCATGCGATATTTGTAAGAAACCAATCAGCGTTCGAATTAAATTTAATTATGTGGCAATCTATTAAGTACAATCGCCCTAAAAGTTCAATGTTTTATTTATTGAATTATTGAAATTGTAATTAGACACCGCTGGAAATTCTATTAATTAAAGCGATATAAAATAATTTAAAAATTAATGAAATTAATTTTGCTGATTGATTTTTTTTTTGTAATTTATTTTCAGAAATTAGTTGTGAAGTTGACACAGGGTGTCTCAATTCACAACACCTCCCTTTCCTAGAAGAAATTCAGGATATGAACTTTGTTCTTATCTTGAATTTCTCCTTAACATTCAAATAATATAAAATATTAAAATTGATTTTTTAATTATAATTTAATTACTTTCAAATTCCTTTTAGTTATAATTAATTTTACATTTTATTTTTAATTGATTTAGCTTTAACCCCATTAACTATTGTAACAATAGACAAACAATTTTATTTATTTTAACATAACTTAACTACTTTAATAGATCCCATAAAAAAAATTTTATACCATATAAATTGCAAAATTTACTTATTATTTATTATGTATTTTTTTGTATGCAACTAAAATATATTTAAACTTATAATATGATTAAAAGGAATACTTTTTTCTTTAATGGAAAACTTTTGAACATAAAGTAATAATTTTTTTTTTTTTTTTTTTTTAAATAGACAAGTTAATATACCCCAAAATGATAATTATTAATTAATATTATATAAAATGAAATTATGTAAGATTTATGGAAACAAAAATATTTCTTTTTTTCAATATTTTTATATAAAAGATTCATCATAGTACTCTTAGTAATTACTTTTACATTAATTCAATTTATTCTTAATTATGAACAATTTTAATTACTTGTTTTCTTCAACAGATTTGGTGAAACTTATTAGAAAAAATTTATCAATGTTAAATTTACATTGAATGTATATGTAACATCGGAAATTATCTGAAAAGAAATAGAAAAAAAAAGTCTAATTAGAAATGTAGAACATTAATAGAATTATATATAAATGTTGTTTGTTTACCTTTTTTCTGTATTGAATGTATCCATGATGGCTGCACATGCACTTGACACTAGTTGACAGAATTATTGTTTTTTTTTTTGTTATTTATAAAATTATTGTAGTATGGTTTAGAGCAAAACACCTAGCGGTTAAGTAGAGAATTAGTATATAGGCGCCGTCACGTAGAGTGATCATACTATTTATATATAGATGTCGCGGCACTACATCTAGTAAATATAGATTCGGTATCGATTACTTTAGATCAATTTCCCCTTTTTTGTATCCAAAATTGAATTCGAAGTTAATCAGCCCTTCGGATGAAAATTATTTCTGATTGGAAGAAAAATATAATTTTATTGAATCTTTCGGATGGGGTGATTGCTTCGGGTTGAATTTCGGAGACAACAAAGGGATTGATGTGGGGTGATCGATATCGATCGATGTTGCTAGGTGTAGTGGACGAGGAAAAGATCAGTATGTAATTAGACGTAGAGAATACCGACGGTATTCTAAAATTAGTTTTATTTTAATATTAGAATGTAGCTAGTTTTTAAATTAACTTTAGTATAAGAGATAATAGTTGCTGGAAGTTATATTTTAAATAAATAAATAAAGGTTTAAAAATCGACACCTTTAAGAAATTAAATATAACCAAAAGTTAAACTAGTGATGTTATATACATTAAAATAAATTTTAGATATTTCACTTAACATTAGAATAAAGAAAAATAAAAATAGAATAAACTGATAAGTAAAATTAAAATAACATAATTATATGATCATAGTGAAGTAACTATAATAAAATTTAAAAATAAAACCAAACAAACATAATTCCATAACAATAAAACATCAGATATTATTTAATAATAAAATAATGGCAACATTAATGTTATATGTGCAAGGCACATAAAGTAACTACATCAATAATGAATCGCTGATCCAGAGAGTGAAACAACATCCGGAAGGTTGTCCAAGGACAACCTACCTCAACATTATATTTTTTGTTTGGTGATAAATTTCGTTTTATTTTGTTAATGGTAAAGTAGTTTGTTTTTTTAAATTTTCATATTTTTTTTGTATTATAGTGTAAAATTAGTTTTTTTTGTAAAGTAGAGTAGTTTAATTTTAAAGTTTTTTTTTTTTTGTATTTTAAGTAAATTTAAAATTGTTGATATAATTAAATTAATTAATAAAACAGTGGGTAATTCATCAGTAGCTGAAGCTTCAGGAGCTGAACTGGATTAATCCCAGGTAATTAATTATAATTAATTTTTTTTTTTGTTATCTAATATCTAAACAAATTATAAAAAGTAGAGTAGTTTAAAATATTTTTTTTTGTATTGATTTTTTTTTTATATTGATTATTAGTAGAGTAGTATATTTCTTTTCCTTTTGTTTTAAATAATAAATAAATATAATAATTGTTTGCCAACCAAAATTATTTTCTTTTTATTTAAATTGTTTTATAAATATGGAATAGTTTAGAAAAACCATGTGATTGAACGTCCTGGATATTTAACCCTCACCATTCCTTTTCCCCATCCTTTCCTTTTCTAGGTGATGTTTACACAATGTAAGGATTATTCTTGAACGGAAAAATTTGGCCCTGGATATTGCTCAGCCCACGCCCAACCGCGTAACTAGGCCTGGCTGAGAAGGAGGACGTGAGCAATATCCTAAATCTGTTTGTTGTTTGAAAATTTTTCCTCCCTGACAGAATTTTATGGCGTGGAAAAGGGACCGTGGCCTGGTCATTTTTATTCCAACAGTTCGAGCATCATCTCATGAGGAAACTCGCAAGGTGACCTCATGAGACCACTTTTCTGCGTTACATAAAATGGCGCCCAACGTGGGGCCAGAACAGCTGTAATTTGTTGAGAAAATTGTTACTCCAAATTTCGGTTTTTCTGTTCAAGAATGATGTGATTTCCTTTATTTTTGGTTTATTTTTTTTGTTATAAAGTCTATGTTTTAGATAAATTTTAGTGGTCTAAAATTTAATCAACATAGGAAAATATATAAATTTTACTCTGGTTAGATTGTTTTAAGGTGGTCCTTAACAAATCCTGGTATAAAATTTATATATATAAAGTAAAGTAAAGTTAAAGTTATTGTATGTAGTATAAAGTAAATTAATAGTTAAAATTCGGAATCAATAAATAAATTATTCGGAGTCTAGATGAATATTTGGTGGTCCTGTATTCAATCAATCCTTCGGTATAATTATTTATTCCATAAACCAAAAATAAATGAAATTTCCTATACCCTATTCCAAAACCATTTCCTATTTTCCTAAAATTTCCTTTATGGTGTAGTTAAATTGATAGGAAGTTCAATCACGGTTTACTCGAACAAAGTCAATTATTCTGAAAATAAGATAATTTATTTTTTTAAAATAAAATACTGAAAATGAATTAAAGTTAATACATATATTGTGCACGTTATATTTATAAAAGCAAAAAATTAACTATAAAATAATTTGTGCATATTAAATTTACAATTAAATAAATATATATTATTTTGAAAAATTATTTAATATATATATATATATAATAGATTGTGAATATGTGTACAAATGTTAATGTTGTTTCCATATAAAATTTTGCTTTGCAGGATCGGCGAATTCATTGTTGATCAGAAATATTGATTATTTATTTATTTTTGTGAAAATTCTGATGTTTCTGATGTTGAATATTGTTTTTTTTATGTATCTTCAGTAATCTTCGTTTAAAGTCTAAAAATGAAAATAGTAAAATTAAAATTATTAAAGTAAATTATTTTATATATTTATATTTGTGGTATATTATAATTATATAGAATAAAATATATTTAAAATGATCTATAAGTTGACTTTAAAAATAAGTATCATATTACATATTGATTTATGTTTAAGGTTTAATTACATATTAATTAAAATTCGTAAATTATTAGTGTAAAATAGTTATGTAATATATCTGTAATAATGTGTAACAGTATAGTATTAGTATAGGTTATTAGGTAATATCTTCTTTGTTATTTTTTTTTGTATTTTGTATTTTGTGATTAGAAAGTTTCAAGAACATTTAAAATAATTATTTATTAGTTGTTTAGTTCTATATCTTAATAAATTAGATTACCTTCTGGTAAATTTTCTTTGATTTTTGTTAATCAAAAACCATAGATAAAAATACACCAGATTAGTATTATATATTTCAGTATAAGAATTATTATAATACGTTAGATTAAATATTATTTGTAAGTTAATCGATTACTATAGTAACTATAATAATTTTAGAATTAAATTTACAAATACAATTTTTTTTATTAAGATTAGAAGCTGAATTGTAAATGATCATTTACAATTAGAAAATAGTGGTTAAATATTTAGGTATTTATAATTATGTATATATATTGTTTTCGTGTCCTGAATGTCTGTATTTAATTATAATACTAAGATATGAAAAATATGTCATATTTACCTGAGCGTATTTTGTCTCGTCGTCATACTAATTTTTGATAGTACAATGGTATTATATATAATAAAATAAAAATAGGTAGTTCTTAAATTTATAAAATGTAGAGATTAGGGTCGTGGGTCGATCTTGTTACGACATACTTTACAAGTGCAGCGAAAAATCTGGAAAAGAAATAAATTTTAAACCAGAGTAGTAAATATATAGATTTTAGCTAATTTCCTTTTTGTCAGTTTTCCTTTAGCTCAAGACTCGCTGCTAGAAAAACTGTTTGTAACATCGGAAATTATCTGAAAAGAAATAGAAAAAAAAGTCTAATTAGAAATGTAGAAAATTAATAGAATTATATATAAATGTTGTTTGTTTACCTTTTTTCTGTATTGAATGTATCCATGATGGCTGCACATGCACTTGACACTGGTTAACAGAATTATTGTTTTTTTTTTTTGTTATTTATAAAATTATTGTAGTATGGTTTAGAGCAAAACACCTAGCGGTTAAGTAGAGAATTAGTATATAGGCGCCGTCACGTTGAGTGATCATACTATTTATATATAGATGTCGCGGCACTACATCTAGTAAATATAGATTCGGTATCGATTACTTTAGATCAATTTCCCCTTTTTTGTATCCAAAATTGAATCCGAAGTTAATCAGCCCTTCGGATGAAAATTATTTCTGATTGGAAGAAAAATATAATTTTATTGAATCTTTCGGATGGGGTGATTGCTTCGGGTTGAATTTCGGAGATAACAAAGGGATTGATGTGGGGTGATCGATATCGATCGATGTTGCTAGGTGTAGTGGACGAGGAAAAGATCAGTATGTAATTAGACGTAGAGAATACCGACGGTATTCTAAAATTAGTTTTATTTTAATATTAGAATGTAGCTAGTTTTTAAATTAACTTTAAAATAAGAGATAATAGTTGCTGGAAGTTATATTTTAAATAAATAAATAAAGGTTTAAAAATCGACACCTTTAAGAAATTAAATATAACCAAAAGTTAAACTAGTGATGTTATATACATTAAAATAAATTTTAGATATTTCACTTAACATTAGAATAAAGAAAAATAAAAATAGAATAAACTGATAAGTAAAATTAAAATAACATAATTATATGATCATAGTGAAGTAACTATAATAAAATTTAAAAATAAAACCAAACAAACATAATTCCATAACAATAAAACATCAGATATTATTTAATAATAAAATAATGGCAACATTAATGTTATATGTGCAAGGCACATAAAGTAACTACATCAATAATGAATCGCTGATCCAGAGAGTGAAACAACATCCGGAAGGTTGTCCAAGGACAACCTACCTCAACATTATATTTTTTGGTTGGTGATAAATTTAGTTTTATTTGTTAATGGTAAAGTAGTTTGTTTTTTTAAATTTTCATATTTTTTTTGTATTATAGTGTAAAATTAGTTTTTTTTGTAAAGTAGAGTAGTTTAATTTTAAAGTTTTTTTTTTTTGTATTTTAAGTAAATTTAAAATTGTTGATATAATTAAATTAATTAATAAAACAGTGGGTAATTCATCAGTAGCTGAAGCTTCAGGAGCTGAACTGGATTAATCCCAGGTAATTAATTATAATTAATTTTTTTTTTGTTATCTAATATCTAAACAAATTATAAAAAGTAGAGTAGTTTAAAATATTTTTTTGTTGTATTGATTTTTTTTTTATATTGATTATTAGTAGAGTAGTATATTTCTTTTCCTTTTGTTTTAAATAATAAATAAATATAATAATTGTTTGCCAACCAAAATTATTTTCTTTTTATTTAAATTGTTTTATAAATATGGAATAGTTTAGAAAAACCATGTGATTGAACGTCCTGGATATTTAACCCTCACCATTCCTTTTCCCATCCTTTCCTTTTCTAGGTGATGTTTACCCAATGTAAGGATTATTCTTGAACGGAAAAATTTGGCCCTGGATATTGCTCAGCCCACGCCCAACCGCGTAACTAGGCCTGGCTGAGAAGGAGGACGTGAGCAATATCCTAAATCTGTTTGTTGTTTGAAAATTTTTCCTCCCTGACAGAATTTTATGGCGTGGAAAAGGGACCGTGGCCTGGTCATTTTTATTCCAACAGTTCGAGCATCATCTCATGAGGAAACTCGCAAGGTGACCTCATGAGACCACTTTTCTGCGTTACATATGCTATTTATTATTTTCCATACAAACAACTGAAATTATTATTATTAAATAGCAATTTAGTTAGTAGGTTGGCCGAAAACAGTATTATGACTATTAAAAAGATTAGGAGTAGAACGGTTAGTAGTGGAGAAATCTATTGATTGGGATGCTGGAATTTTAGGAATTTTAGGTAGGGTTACTGGAATTTTAGGTGGGGTAACTACTTTTGGCTCCAAGTATGTTGGTTCTATTTTTAGGTCTATTTTGGATCTCCCAATGTCGGTCTTTTTTATTTTATTTTTAACTATTTTCTTACGTTGGCACAATCTTTTACCAAATTTTATGAAAAAATAGATTACGACTAACACTATTAAACTTCCTAAACCACCAGTCTGCCATTTCATTGTCATATCGTGCAAGTTTTCCTTCTCTTCTCTATTTCTTTCTTCCTCCCATTCTAAACTTAGTTCGGTTAAAGTCCGTCCCCGCTTGTCGAATTCCCTGGTCAACTGTTTCACGTTCGTAATTGTTATACCGTTTGTTGAGTTCATTGTAGTTGTGAATTTTCGAATTTGGAGATTCTATTCTCCTTCCCCTTAAATGAAATTGGTGGTGGGATCCGCAGACCTGAATTCTTCTCATTAATTTGTCGTTTGAAAGTATGACGATATGGTATCTCCAGATTTCCCATTATAAATACACAGTCTTGCTTCAAATTGAGTATACCAATGCCTGACAACAAAAACTGAAGAGAGAAAAAAAACAACAAGTAGAAATGGATAAAGATAAATAGCGAAAATTTCAGCATCAGCAATGACTGACCAACTCAATTAGATAAAAATAATTTTATTATATTCTTTTTACCCAAGACAACAAAAATTTACCCAAGACAACAACCTAACCTAACTCATTATAATGAATTAATAATGTTATCAACGGATCGCACAGCAGAGTTAGCGAATTTTAACGCAACGGTTTAATATTTTTTCAATTCAGAATACATTTTTATTTACAGCGTTAAATGACATGTTATTAACACAATTTTATACACAATAAAATTAAATTAAATATTTTTTATAATTATTTTATAATTATTATTTTACAAATTTTATCCAAACTTTTTTATTTTATTTTACAAACTTTTTTACAACCAACTATGTTGTCAAATAATAATTTTTTGACTATCAGCGTTGCGTTGCGAAAAAACTAATCAACTTGAACTTTGCTGTGCGCTGCACTGCGCTAAGAAATTTCTATTATGAATTGATAGTACTATTTTCATATATTTTAACCTTTGAACGCAGCGTTGCTCTGCGCTAACTTGCTATTATGAATCCACTATTAGGAAAGTGTTTTTCAGATGATCGCCAGATGTCGATCGTTTTATGTCAATTTGACTTAAGTCACATTGACTTTTAAATATATATATTTACATCAAAAATAATTGATAATATAAAAAAAACAGTATAAAATGGTCGTTAGAGAAAATGTATTGAAAAAAGTAGAACAATTAAATAATTGGATTGTTATGTAAAAAAAATATAATAATTTTTTTTTCTAAATAATACTTCCATGGCGAAATTATGCGTTTGTAAAAGTATTTACATCGTCAGATATTTTTGAAAAAAAAAATTATGAAAATGGAATTGCATTCGAAGATTTTTCGTCGAGACTCTAAAAACGCATTGTTTTATGAAAGATTTTATAAATGTATTTGCAGCTTAAGCGTCTGCCATTTTAAATTTCATTCCAATGAAAAATTGAATGTGAGTTGATTGTTTTGATACAGGAATTTTTGTTATTTCGAATATATTTTGTGAATGTATAACGTCATTGGTTAAATATTTACCAAAATAAGTTCAGTCATATTGAATTTTTATTTTTATTTTAATAATAAAAAATAATGTAAATATTAGAAAATATAAAATGAATCATCAAAAAAAACGTCAATGGTTTAGTATAAATTTTTTAATACAATTCTATATTGAATTGCATACAAAATTAACTTTATTAAATTTTTAGATATAAGTGGATCACAACATCTTATCTTAGTGATAAGATGAGAACCACGGAATACTAATGATATAATAATTGGAAAATATAACCGAATCACAACATCTTATTGGTGATAAGATGAGAATCACCGAATTTTGCATATTGGTAATATATAAAAAAAATATAAAATTTTAGTGTAATGTTTCGCCTTAATTTTTTTTTAAAAAAAACTTCCCCACCGGGTTTTCAATTTTGTGTGAAAGAAATGTATACATATATTAATTGAATTTTTTTTATGCATGAGTAATATGACATAAACATTAGTGTTTTTTATGAATGAATGTTTGAAAAATATATTATAGTAATATGACATAAACATTAGTGTTTTTTATGAATGTATGATTGAAAGATATATTAACTGTTTCAAAGAATCAATCTGAACTTTTTATTTTGGTTAAGAAAACTTTTAATTGAATTTTAAATTATAAAGATGAGTAATTGGAATTACTGAAATTATTTTATTTTGGTGATATTAAATTTTAGAACCTATAATTTCATAAAAATTATTATGGTATACATATGTGATAAATCTATTCTAACCTTACTAAATAAATATATATAATCTATATATATTGTTTGTTTTTTACTATTGCCTTCAAGTTTTCCATCTTTTTAATCTATTATTATGAACTTTTCGTGATTTTCTACCAATTTTAATTACCGTATTAACGGAATTGCCTTCTAATACGTCATACGGTCCCAACCACGTTTCACTTAGTTTATGCAACTTTGTGGGGTTTATTAATAAAACCTTTTCTCTTATCACGAAATTTTCAACTTTTTCATTTTTGTCATAGTATAATTTAGATTTTTCTTTACTAGAATTTAAATTTTTCCGTGCCACCTCATGTACTTTCTGCATTCGCGCTTTAATCGATAAGCAGTAATCGTCGAAATTATATATATAGGCTCCGGACATTTTTTTAAACTACTAAAACTACTAGGCAAAGGTTCGCTAAATCCATAAAGTGCATAAAGAGGTGAGAATTTTGTTCCTACATGAGGAGTATGGTTGTGTACAAACACCGCTTCGCCCACCCATTCATCTCAACTCTGAGGATTTTCTTGAACGAATATTTTTAAATACTCAACTAATGGTCCATGTCGCCGTTCAAGTGAACCGTAAGTTTGAGGGTGATATGCCGTAGTCTGTAGTTTCTTTATTTTCAAAATTTTGCATAATTGATGGAGTAATTTGCTAGTAAAAGTTGCCCCCTGGTCAGCTAAAAGTTCCCTAGGAATTACTGAATATTTTAAAATAATTTTTCTATAAAAAGCGTCTGCTATTGTTGTTGCCTCTTGGTTCGGTAAAGGTATTCCGTCTAAAACTTTAGTCAGGTCGTCCTGAAACGTTAGTATATACTTATTTCCTCTCAGGGTTTGTGGAAAAGGTCCGACAATATCCATATATACTCTTCCAAATGGTTTCTCTGACGTTTTCGTTACAACCAATTGCATTTTAGTAACCCTGCCTCGTTTCGTTTTTTGACACTTTGGGCATTTTTTTATGTAATTATAAATATCACATACATTTTTTTCCATTCATAGAATTGTTTAATTCTCATGAAAGTTTTAGTGACACCAGCATGTCACCCAAGCGGAGAATCATGATATTCTTTAATTATCGCTTGTATTTCATCTTTATTTTCAAGTATGATTCGTGGTGTAATGCCCAAATTTTCTTCGTCTAATATATCTTTACTTGATTCTTCATTTTCAGGATTTATTTCATGTATTGGTTCCTGGTTATCTATTGACTTTTGTAATTCCTTATTTTTTGACCTTGTTATTGCATTAATTTCCATTGCCTTTTCATTTGTAATTGATTCTTGTTGACTATTATCAAAATTTACCAACTCGGGAATTCTACTTAGCGCGTCCGCATTTGTATTTAGTTTACTCGGCTTATATAAAATTTTAAACTCATATTCTGACAATCTTGTTTTCCATCTGTTAATTCTTCTCTCAGGGTCCTTCTTTTTAAATTCACTAATTAAAGGTTTGTCATCCGTATAGACATCAAAAACCCGGCCTAGAAGGTAGCACCTGAAATTTTTAACCGCCCAATAAACACCTAACATTTCTTTCTCTATAGTTGGATAATTTCTTTCCGCTTTATTCAACACTCTACTTGCGAATGCTATAGGCAGATCTCTCCCCACTTCACCCTGAGAAAGTATCGCTCATAAAGCCCTATTACTGGCATCTGTCGTTACTATAAAAGGTTTTGTAAAATCAGGGAACTGCAGTATTGGAGGTTTAATGAGCATTTCTTTTATCTCTTCAAATGCCTTTTGATGTATTTCTGTCCAATCAAATTTTTTCGCTTTTGTGGCCATTTGATATAGTGGTTCACCCTTATCGGCCAATAATGGCATACTAGCGCGATAATAATTTATTAAACCTAGAAATGATTGAAGTTCCTTGGTTGTTTTCGGTATTGGGTGTGTCCGTACGCATTCGGTTTTTTCGGGATTTGGCGAAATCCCCTCCGGTGTAATCTGATAACCTAAATATACCACCTTTTTTCTTAAAAACATACATTTCTCGGGTTGTAGTTTTGAATTATTATCTTTTAACCTGGTAAACAAGTTTCTCATTATGATCTTCTAATGTCCTTCCATAAACCAGTATATCATCTAAATAGACGAAACACTTGAACCCCTGCAACCCTGATAAGATGTGATTCATAAGACGTTGAAATTTGCAGGCGCTCCCGACAACCCAAAAGGCATACGTTTAAACTCGTAATGGCCAAAAATTGTACTAAATGCTGTTTTGTTTCGGTCTGATGGTTCAACTGATACTTGGTGGTAGCCGCTAGCTAAATCTAACGTAGAAAAATAAATTGATCCACCTAATTGATCAATAATATCGGCAATCCTAGGCAGAGGAAAAGCATCCCCCATGGTTACCTCATTTAACTTACGGAAATCACCACTCTATAACGTTTTTCGCCATCCGGGCCGGCCTTTTTTGGCACTACTAGTAACGGTGAATTCCATGGACTCGTGCTGGGTTGGATTATATCTTCTTCCAGTAATTTTTTTATTTCCTTATTTATGACTTCCTTATGACAATCTGCCAATCTATATTGCCTACTATTGATTGGTGGAACGTCAGACTTAGTTCTTATTTCATGAGCTATTGCACCGGTGTAGGTAAGTTTATCCCCTGGAAGATGAAAATTCTCGTGACATTCTTCGCAAATTTTATCTATAACTGACTTTTCTTCTTTATTAAAATTTGAATCTTTAGTGAGCATTTGTTTTAACATTAACTTTCTGTTAGATGCATCTACATTTTGTAGCTCTTCCTTATCAAGATACTCAAATATTCTATGTACATCCTTTATTGATTCTTCCGTTTTTTGTTCTTTATTAATTCTATTTATTTCCCGCTCTTTACGTTTCCCCTAGGCTTTTTGTAATTTTCCGTTTTATTATTTTTCTTCGATTTGTTCATATAACTGTCGTTAATAGGAAAAACTTCAAATCTTTCTACTGGTGTTAATTTTAAATTAATTTTGTTTACTACTACGTCTTCCTCGTTGAGATTTAAGACACTAACAGTAATACTTTCATTAACCACATCCCCTATACTATTTCCGAGAAAAACACCTGGTTTTAATTCTTGAGATCCACACAAAAATTCACCAGATTTTAAAGTTTTTACTTTGAAAATTTTTTCTGTTCGCGCAGGTATTTTTATCGCATTATTGTCTTCACTTTCTATTCCACTTCCTAAATTTTCATTTTCCTTACTGTAATCCTTAACATCTGATTTAATAAACTGTTCTTTAATAGGTTCAACTAACTTAATCTTGTTAGCACTAATAACCTCATTTACCTTATTAATTTTAATCCCAAACATATTACTATTTATTTTCATATTCATTTTAATCACTCTTTCTTCTAATAATAAATCCTTAGTTTTCTCTCTTTGTGTTTGTATAACATTTTCTAGATTTGTATTACTAACTGCTTTAAACTCTCCAACTTTTTCTATTTTATTTACGCAGTTTAAAACCTTTGAATTTTCAGTGTCGTTTGTTTTATTAACTTCTACCTTTAAATTTTCTATCTTTGTATTTTTTACATTGAAAAATCCTTTTCCAAAATTGCCACTATCATTTGCTTTAATTTCGTCCATTAAAATTATATTATTATGATCCTTTTTAAAAATGTCCCCTACCACCTCATTATTGTGGTTATTTATTTTATTATTGTCCTCACTATTAACAATCTCCTCTACATAAGCTATTATAAGATTATTCAATAAATCATAACAATTTTCTTTTTTGTTAGTAAACCCATTTTTTCTACTAATTACTACTATTTTATCTCTATCTAATTCTGTTTTTGCTATCATAACTGCATTCTGCTTCCTACACGAATTACTATGAACTTCACTGAAAATTTCTTTTAGTCTTTCTAATTTATTATCTTTAATAATTTTTGTTTTGTTAATCAAATTACTCTCTAATCGTTTTATACTATTTATTCTCACTTTTTCGCTATTATGTACCTGTTCACCTATTAGTGGAATAGCGAACTCATTATTATTTTCTCTCGTTATTGGAAATTGTAATTTTCTTTTGGGCCCTAATACATTACAATTTAATGATAAAAAATCATTACCTAAGATACCATCCCCTGGTAACTTTACTTCATCCCCTGCAACTTGAAAATTTCATTGGAATTCTTTATTTAATAAAATTTTTCCTTCACATGAGCCTAAAGTGGAACTTTCATTATTGATGGTGCGTATTTTAATTATATTTTCCTTCGATAGTTTAGTTCCTGGTTTTAACGTTGATTCTTTTATTAAACTTATTTGGGCTCCAGTGTCTACTAGTAGGTTAACAGATTCCTTTCGTGCTATGTTCAACGGTAAATTAACTATAGGTTCTTGATTAGTTAATGATACGCCCCCATCATTATGTGGGAATGAACTGGGCTGTTTTAGTTCACTCCGATTTCGTTTCCCGCTGATACCGAATATTTTGATTCAAATATTATCTATATGTGCAATTGATTAATCGATGGCCCTCTCTGGCGCACGATTCACATACATCGATAGAAACCGATTCTTCTTGAAATTGTGAACCATTCTCATTAGGATTTGAAGTTATAGTATATATGTTGGTAGTATTAATACTTCTCGGTGTTTCTCTTGGATTGTTATAATTTCCCTTGGCGTTTACAATTAATATTATTATAATTGTTATTATTTCGAATTCTACAATCTTTACTGATGTGTCCCAAGCTTCCGCAATTGAAACACTTAATATTTGGATTTCTAACCACCTCCATTGGTCGATTTCTTCCTTCACCATTCGAATTTATTCTATTGGTATTAGTATTGTTTGGTCGATTATAATTTTGCCTAATATTGTGATTATATCGGTTATAACCGTTATTATTAAAATTGTAATTATTACTTGGTATATTGTTACAACTTCGATTATTTGTGTTAATGTTATTATTATTAATATTATTTTTATTAGTGTAATTAGTTGTATTTCTTGTGTCATTATCATTTGTATTATTATTTGTATTATTTTTATTCAAGTTAGTATCTAATTTCTGCATTATTCCCGTTAATAAATTTATTAATTCATCCTGATTATTTTGTTTATTAACAAACTGAGAACTAATATTCGGTTTTGCTACATTAGCACTAAACCTTCCGCTTTATCCACTAGAATTTTGAACATATTGTTTCGCAGCCCCAATCGCTACTCTTAAAGTTTCAGGATTTTTCAATAATAAATATTGTTTTATAGGTTCCGATAATAACCCCCCGAGAAAAACTCTCTTAGCAGTTTGCTTTATTTCTATTTTCAAAGCCCGACATTCAGTCGGATATTTCTCATTCACCCTGTTGTTGAATGCTGCCAGGCAATCCGCTACCCTTTCTCCAAAAAATTCTACCGATTCGTCGTCGCGTTGATATAACTCTTGAATTTCCGTCGCTAGAGTCGAAATATCTTTAACTTCAAAAACCTATTATTTAAAATTGAACTATATTGGTCAAAATTGGTAACTTTTAAATGTCGAAATAGAGCCTGAGCTCTTCCTGACAATTTACTTATAATTAAACTATCTAAGACTAAAATTCTCTGATCCTCCTGCGTCATAGAATAAGCTCGTTTGGCTAATCTAAGAAATTTTCTTAGTTCATCCTCAACATTGTATCCCGAACCCGAAAATATCGGTACTTCTGCCAAAAAGGTCTTATAGATCTTTTCTATAGGCATTAGTCCCTGCTCCAAATTATAAGAATCATCATCTTGATAATGCGGTTGTCTACGACTAATATTATGATTGTTCCCGTCAACATTATTATTAAAAGTACTATTGAAATTCAAATTGCTATTTACTTTATTATTCATTGTTTTTTGAATATTATTTTTTATCTTGTTATTTTTGACTAAATTTGTTGTATCAAATTTCACGAAATCTGTTTGACTTAAATTTTTTAAATTTTTAATTGTTTTATTATTTATATTTTTCAAAAATGACCTATTCCCTAAACTTATTTTTTTCTTTCGTATATTATAAAAATGTGACTCACCAATTTTTTTGTTGCTTAATTGGTTATATATTTTTCCTGATCGATGTCTCCTACCACCTGCTGCTGTTGAAGTAACTGCTGTTGAAGTTGCTGTTGTTGAATTTGCTGGTGTTAGTTGTTGCTCTGGAACTTGGTACAGAAAATTTTTAAAATTATTTCTGTTCAAATTTTCGAAAACTTCGGTCGTTGGTTCTGGTTCTTGTATTTTTCTCGGTGTTGATGGTGTTGTGGCTGAATCCTCACTAGAACTACTATATACAGGACTAGTATTAAGAAACGAAAATGATATTATTCGTTTACCAAATTTTGTTATGGATTTAGCCACTGTATTTTGTTTTGATGATGACATTAATTGTTTTAATATTTTAACTATTAATGTATTTTTATAATGTATAATTATAATATATTTTAATGTATTAACACACTTTAACCATTAATAAGTATTTAAAAAAAAATCAATTATTCATTAAGGTTTATTATTTTATTCTTATTATTTTTTTTTATTTATAAACGAAATTTTATCTATAAATACTAATTTAAACCAATATTTAACAAAAAATTTTTTCACTGTGATCAAATAATTAACATAAATTTTCCAAAAAAAATAAATGCGTATAAAATTAACAATTTCACTCTTTTATATTTTATTTATATATTTTTTAACAAAAACACATCAAAACTGAATATCATATAAATTTTTATTGTAACTTTCAATAAACACTATTTCGATAATATTTCTTTTTTTTTTATATATACAAAAAATTTAATTCTTTATTTTTTCCTTTAGATTTATTTAATATTTACTACATATATTTTTACATTCACTTTTGTTCAATTTTATTTAAATATTTCATACTTAATTTTTTTAAAAACATATATTTTTACATTCACTTTTCACTTTTTGTTCAATTTTATTTAAATATTTCATACTTAATTTTTAAAAACATATATTTTTACATTCACTTATCACTTTTTGTTCAATTTTATTTAAATAGTTCATACTTTGTCCCACAATTTTATTTAAAAAAAAATATTTAAAATTATTATTCTTGAACACAACTAAAATAAAAATTACCGATACTAAAAATAATATATTAATGTTTTCCCGAAAATATTGTTCTTTACCAAAAAGCGTAATTTTTGGTCTGTCCGCAGCGCCATTTGTTGTGATTACCTTCTTAGTCTTTTATACTTTTACAAATTCTAACTTCGAATTTGTTGTAATTACCTTCTTAGTCTTTTACACTTCTCTTAATTTTCTTATTAAATGAAAACAATCACTGTTATTTTGTTCTAGTTTTACATTCATTTATTTATTTTAACTTTATTTAGAATCTGTACTTATAATTAATTTATATTTTATTTAGTTTAACTTTCAGTTACAATTTTGTTTATCATCTTTTATTGGTTATTAAACTTCAAGTATAATTTTATTTAACTTTATTAACTATTTTACAAATGATACTTATAAAAATCAACCCGAACAGTTCTAACTTTTAACAACGACTCTCTTTTATTTCTCAAAACTAATTACTTGTTAGTTATCATTTAAATTAAAATATCGCATGCGATATTTGTAAGAAACCAATCAGCGTTCGAATTAAATTTAATTATTTGGCAATCAATTAAGTACAATCGCCCTAAAAGTTCAATGTTTTATTTATTGAATTATTGAAATTGTAATTAGACACCGCTGGAAATTCTATTAATTAAAGCGATATAAAATAATTTAAAAATTAATGAAATTAATTTTGCTGATTGATTTTTTTTTTTGTAATTTATTTTCAGAAATTAGTTGTGAAGTTGACACAGGGTGTCTCAATTCACAACATTAGCAAACAAATTTCGAGAATATACATTATTCCTCAAACTAAAGAACGGTATATATCATTTTCGGTAAGAATTCCCTTGGATAGCAAGCATAGCTATGTTATAAGATTTTTAGATTCAACGCGTTTTATGCCTGAAAGTGTAGACACTCTGTCAAAGATTTGTCTGACTCGGACTTTATAACAACAAAATCGATTATAAAAGATACGGAAAAAATAATTTGCTAAGCAAAAAAATACCATTCCTGTCCGAGTACCTTACTTCTTTTGACGTATTAAATGCGGAACAATTGCCGCCTATTAATGCATTTAATAACAAATTAAATGATAAATCGTGTACTTCTGAAGAATATGCAATTGCTCAATGCGTTTGGGAAAAATTCGATTGTAGGAATATTAGAGAATATATGATGACATATCTTAAAAGCGATGTGCTACTATTAACCGATATTTTTGAATGTTTCAGGCGCACCTGTCTAGAAAATTATGAGTTAGATTCGTGTCATTGTTATACAGCTCCAAGTCTTTCGTGGGATGTTATGTTAAAACTAACAGGAATTAAATTAGAGCTTCTTACCGACATTAATATGCTAAACTTTTTTAAAAAAGGATACGTGGGGGATTAACTCAATGCTGTCTTAGACATTCTAGAGCTAATAATCAGCATATGGGAGAATAGGATCGTAGCAAAAAAAGTAAATATATGACATATGTAGATGATAATAATTTGTATAGGTGGGGTATGTCTCAACCTCTACCTTATGGAGGATTTTCTTGGGTAGAATATGCTAATGAAGCTTTGCTTACAAAAATAAATAGTCTCCCGCATGAATCGGATGAAGGATATATTTTAGAAGTGGATCTCGGATATCCCGAAAATCTTCACGATTGCCATAATGATTTGCCTTTCGCTCCAAAAAATCAGTGCATTAAAAATAAAACTCCTAAATTAATCGCAGATTTAAATAAAAAAGAAAATACATTATTGATTATAGAGTTCTTCAACAATGTATAAAAAACGGTTTACAATTAATATAAATTCATAGAGCTTTATAGTACAATCAATCACGCTGGTTGGAAAAATATATAGCCATAAATACAGCATTTAGAAATGCTTCAAAAACCGTTTTCAAGAAAGTTTTTTTCAAACGTATGAATAACGCTATTTATGGTAAAACTATGGAGAATGTTGAGAAAAGAGTAGATATAAAAATCGTAACTGATTGGGAAAATGGAAATGGTAGGAGCATTAATGCGCGTTCTTTAAAAGCTAAATCGAATTTTCATAGCGTTACAATTTTCTGTGAAAATATGGCTGCTATTCAATTAAAAAAATCGCAAATTGGCTACACAGTTCTAGAGTTGTCGAAACTAAAAATATATGATTTTCATTATTCTTACATGAAACCGAAATTCGGGGAAAATATTACTTTAAACTATATGGATACTGATTCATTTATATATACTATTTTTTACGGAAAATTTATATGCTGATCTTCTTGACGTTATTAGAGAAGATGATTCTTTAGAACTTAAGTTTGATACGTCTGATTACCCTCCAAATAATAGATTCGGCATTCCGGAAAAAAAAAATTATAGGTCTCATGAAAGACGAAAACATTGGGGAGATAATGACAGAATTTATTGGACTTCGAAGTAAGGTATATTTTATTGAAACAGACAATAACGATCAAACAAAAAAAGTTGAAGGTATAAAACAAAATGTTGTTGATAAAATCTTTTACGGGGATATGATGGTTTTAAGATCTAAACTTCATAACATATACACCCAAAATTTAAATAAAATAGCTTTAAGTTCTTACGACGATAAACAGTATATTAGGGAATTCGGTATTAGTACCTATGCATGGAGGCACTACCGAATCGACTTGGAAAAATTTTCTGCTAATGACTTTGAAATATTGTAATCCGATTATTTTTAAATTAAATATAAGAAATTTATGTAAAAAATCATAATTAAAAATAAGAAAATAAAAATAAATAGTGTAAACTTAATTTAAGAAATTTATGTGAAAAAATATAAAAAAAGTATAAATAAAACATTTCTGTATTGTTATTTGAAAATATGTTTTTTATTTATCCATGAATTATAGTTATCATCAAAATCTAGCCGATTAAAAAGAACTTCATTTTTCTTACGTTTAAGAATTTTTTCTATTAAATATGCATCGTTTGACGTTCTGCAATTCTGATTCATAAAATCCTTTGAATCTATAATTGAAGATATAATTTCGTTATTAAAATCTTCTAATAAATATGTAACTGGATAAGTATTTCTTATTTTATAAATTTTAAAAATTTCGGTTGACCAGTTCGGCTCATAGCCTTTAGTAAATATTCGTTTATACTTTTTAATTCTAACAAAATCGTTTATATTAAATTTTCCATTAGAAAATACTTTAGGATAATTGTAAATTGTTTTTAATAAATGTTTTTCGGTTTTTAAAGTCACATTTACAGTTTTTTCTTTTATTTTATCGTGCTATGTTTCGTATTATTATATTTTTCAACTAACTCATCTAAAAATATCGTTCATTTGTAGTTTCCATTAAAGCTAAATATTTTCCACATTTTATTTTTTAACGTTCGATTAAATCTTTCGCATATTGAAGCTTTCAAATCGGTGAAAGTATGACAGTGGTTATTTTTATTTTTATTCATAAGCTCTTTAAATTTAGAATTGAAAAATTCTTTGCCTTGGTCGGAGTGTATTTACTAAAAATTGTTTTCATGACTTCGGTAACATCAATTCCATTTTTCGATTTCACAGGCATACCAAATGCATATTTGGAAAAAATATCAATCACTGTGAGCAAATACATGTAATTCTTATTGAATTTAGCATGCGGTATCATTTATACCAAGTCGACTTGCCATGTGTCATCTAAACCTTTTTGAATTACTCTTCTGCGTATAAATTTTGTTTATGCAATTCTTTTACTATATCTAATTTACTCATCTCTCGGCAATGTAAAGAGCTGAGCTACTAAAGTTGTTTGATTAATATAAATATGTTATATGCTAAAATATAATCTTATAATTTTCGATATCCGTCTTTAATTTTTTTTTTTCAAAACTGTTGGAATTTCATAACAAAGACGCATATAATTAGCCATTTCTATTTCATTATATTGCTTAAACGGTACGTCTTTTAATTCTAGTTTTACCTTGCCGAGTTTTACACAATTTGGTATATAAACATTATAGTAGATTCGCGGATCGCATTTCTTGTTAAAGAGCTGCATAAAAATTGTGAAATAAATGGTGAAATTATACATAAATCAGCCCATTCTTTATTGCATAACTCTATCTTTTCTACTTTGGTTTTTTTATGCTGAATACTTAAACAAATTTTATCAGGGTCAGTTCTCCATTTAAATTCATAATTAAAATTGTTTTCATCGACTACATCTAGATGCTCCTTATTTTCCGCTGTTCCATCTAATTTAAGACTCACTATATTTTTATGCATATTTAACTTGCTCCAACTAGAATAATTAAATCCTACATGATGTGAATCATCATGAATCCAAAGAAACGGCTCAAAATTGTATAATATCGAATATCTCAGTCTCAGTTTTATGTTATTAATATTATATGAAATATCCATAAGTAAATTCAAACTCTTATAATATGACTTTCGCTTATTTTTTTTTTGACTTTCGCTTATTTTCCATATTTTTTTAGCTTTTTTAATTAATTTTGATTTTGACAATACCATTTTAAATTAATTTTTTAAATCTTTCCAGTTCTAAACTCTAAACTTTATTTAATGCTGCGTCTTTTTTTGTAGAATCGCTAAAATTTTGATTGTAAATAAAAATATGAAAGTATTTGTGCGAATAAAAACTACATCATTCTTTAAAATAGTCAACTTATGCGGCATTACTTTTAGTAAATTAAGCGGCGCTACTTTTGAGTTTGAATGCGATTACTTTTAAACGTCTAAAAATAATGGCATTACTTTTAGCGAACTACTTTTGACTTTGTATGCGATTACTTTTAAACATCTGCTTTTGACTTTGTATGCGATTACTTTTAAACGTCTAAAAATAATGGCATTACTTTTAGTGAACTACTTTTGACTTTGAATGCAATTACTTTTAAAGTCCGCTTTTGACTTTGTATGCGATTACTTTTAAGCGTCTGCTTTTTACTATGTATGCGATTACTTTTAAACGTCTACTTTTTACTTGTATGCGATTACTTTTAAACGTCTGCTTTTGACTTTGTATGCGATTACTTTTAAACGTTTAAAAATCATGGGATTGCTTTTAGTGAATTACTTATAACGTCTGCCCCATAAAAATCATGACATTAAAGAAGAGGCGGTCGTGAGTCAAGGGTGCGATTTTAAAAATGTTTTTTCTATTTGTGCATCCATTTAGACTTACTATGATAATAAGTGGACCTTCTAGTTGCGGGAAAACGACATTTTTGGAAAAACTAATTTTAAATAAGGATTTTTTAATAGAAAATACACCTAGTAAAGTAATTTGGTGTTTTGCTGAAAGTAATTCAGTGCCGAATATTTCAAATGTTCAATTTCATAAGGTGTGCCAGAACATTTTGAAAATTTGGATGGAAGGTTTTAAGAAGCAAATATGTGAGCTATTTACAAAAGGCTCTCATCATCGAAATTTATGAATAGTGATAGTAACTCAAAATATTTTTCATAAGCTTCACATTCTAGAGATATATCATTAAATGCCAAATATTGTAATGTTTAAAAATCCTCGTGATCAACTTCAATTTCAACATTTAGCCAGACAAATATATCCTCAAGATTCAAAAGATTTGTTGAGAATATATAAAGAGGTAACTGAAAAGCCTCATGGTTATTTATAATCGACCTTACTCAGAATATAAAACGATTGAAAAATGCACCAAGGGAATATAAAGAGAAACTATTAGATTTTTTTAATATTATATATAAAAATGCGACAATACCAATAGTTTTTCAACATTCAATTATTTATCCAATATATAAAAAAGGAAATCCTAATGAAACATCTAACTATAGAACAATAGCATTCTCCAACTCTATTGCTAAAGTTTACTGTGCGCTGCTTCTAAAACGGCTGAATGAATTTATTAAGTCAAAAAACCTTCTGTCAGAATATCAAGCTGGATTCAGAGAAAATAATGGAACCAATGATCAGATATATGTTTTAACAAACACTATAAAGCTGCGACAAATAAGAAATAAAAAAGTATATGCTTTCTTTATAGACTTAAAATCCGCATTCGATTGTATAGATAGAAATGCATTGATATATAAAATAAATGAAAAAGGAATCTCATATAAATTTAAAATGATGCTAAAAGCAATATACTCTAAAACTATAGCAAAAGTTTGGAATGGCCTAGCAGTATCTGATGAATTCTTGACCACGATTGGACTTAGACAAGGATGTATTATAAGTCCAACTTTATTTACAATGTTTATTGATGATATTACAGAAATACTACCAGGTGGTGTACAAATATTAGAATTATTAATAAAAATATTAATGTATGCTGATGATATGGTTATATTAGCTGAAACACCAGAATCATTACAGCTAATGATTAATAAGCTGAATCAATATTTTAAAAAATGGAATCTGCTGATCAATCTTAATAAATCAAAAATCATGGTGTTTAAATCGGGAGGAAGATTGGCAAAAAATGAAAAATGGTACTACGATGGAACGAAAATAGATATCGTGAATGAATATAAGTATTTAGGAGTGATTTTTACATCAAAACTTAGTATGCATAAACATCTGGAAGAGAGGTATAATCAAGCAACAGCAGCTCTAAATGGAACATGGAAAAATTTGTTAGGAAATGGTAATGTGCCACATTCCGTTAAGTATAAAATATTTATATCAGTTATTAGATCGGTCATGTGTTATGCAGCGCAAACTTGGGGAGATACACAGTTTGAATATGTTGAAAAAATACAAAAATATTTTATAAAAAGAATTTTTAAATTACCAAATCATTCTCCAGACTACGTCATTTACGTGGAAACCGGTCTTGCACCACTATATCTTTACACCTTAAAGCTAAATGTGGATTATGTAATTAAAACTATGGCAGAAGATAACGCAAGGTTAACATATAAAATTTCAAATATTATATATAGAAAAAAAGAACTACACATAAAACATTGGATAAAATTAGCAGAAGAACACGATATAGATATAAATTTGAACGAATTTGACGTAGAAATATGGCAAAATCAATTATATAAACTAATTAGAAAAATGGATGAAGAATTTAGGAAACAATATTTGCATAAGGCGAAAACATCAAGCTATAGAAACTTCTATGTAAATATGAATCATGAACTTGGCGAAAATAATTATTTCAATGATAAATATAAAACATCAGAAATTGCAGCCATTTTTAAAATTAGAGGGGAATTATTATATCTAAATTATACACCTCATATAGATACGGAAACGTCAACATGTACAATGTGTAATCTCCACAGAGAGGAAAATATTTTTCATTTCTTAACAGAATGTCCAATACTGGGAGAAATAAGAAAAACATATTTTAATAAGAATGTATTAAGCGAAGATGAAGGAATGCAAATTGTAAATGGTAAAAATTGGAAATTATTAGCTGGTTACACAGCGGATGCTTATAAATACAGGAAGTTAATACAGGAGGAATACATATAAAAATAATAATTATAATTAATAGTGAAATAATAATACAATATAAAATATAAATAATGAAATTTTTATATATACTATATAAAAATTATAACTATAATACAATATAAAATATAAAGTAATTCTTACATCAATGAGCAATCAATATATATAAAAACAAAAAAAAAGCAGACGGCTATAAGCCAATGAATTTTTGTATTTTACATAAAAAAAAAAAAAAAAAAAAAAAAAAAAAAAAAAAAAAAGAACATGTAAAAGTGTATAAATACTTTTTAATAAAATACTTTTTGAATTGAATTGAATTGAAATAAAGGATTGTCTGAAATTCCGATCGGAAATTTTTCATAAAGATTTTTGTTGTTGTGTAACCAAATCTTATTTTCATTAGAAAATATTTATTTATTTATAAAACTTATTTACAGAAAATTAAAATTATTACTATATACAAATTTAGTTTGGAGCACAATTACTCCAATATCTCAAAAAAAAAAAATATAAAGTTTAAAAACAACCCTGTAAAACCAAACGGCAATACTAACTACCCGAAAAAGGGCAACACAAATTTAGGGTTAAACGGATATGGAGATTTTATCTCTCATTTTGTATAAAGTGCTCCATAAAAATTGCATCATTTTAATTATTCAGCATATATATTATTATTCATAATACATTTATAAAATTAAATAAATATTGAAATAAATATTAAAGTGAATAAATAATTAAAAAAGCGTGAACTGATGTTGTTAATATATACTTACGGCTAGGAATAAATTGGTAAAATATTATGCAACATATATGATTAAAAATTATAATTAACCTAAACCTTTCATACAGCATATTGCACATGTTTTAATTGATTATATAATCAATTAGTGGATTTTATATCCACTAAAATCATAGAAATCATCATTTATATAAAATAAAATAAATAAAGCCGCACATGATCGAGGACATTTAAATTTAAAGATTTAATTTTAACATTAGAAATTGGATAATTCAATTTCCAACCTCAATACTTCATCAAGATATTGGTTTTTACAAAAGAATTTCAAGAATAATCTTATCAATTATTTATATCAACATAAATAAATTAATCGAAGTGGTGTGACATCATATTTCTACAACAAAAAAAAACAATCATTTCATTACATCAAATTATATATTGATGTTTGTAACCAATCCAGGAGTAAAGAGCGACAATTTAAAATCAAGAAATAGTTAAACAGACACGATAAATTAAATCTACTTAATAATTTTAAAGATATAACATAAGTTATATCTGAGAACTTTTAAATTTAATTATTTTCTTTTAGCTAAACTATCATAAAAATTAACAACAATTATATACACTGGAGGCATTGTGCAAAAAGTCTACAGGCAGATAAAAATAAATAAAATAATAAAATTGGTGAGTGAAAAACCATATTTAATATGAGTTATTTAAAAAATGTTTGGTATTACCTTTGTTAAGTGCAAAAGATATAAAATCAGCATTTAACATTATTAAAAGTAAATGTGATGTTCTAAATAACAATTGTTTGTCAACATTCCTTAAATATTTCGAAAAACAATGGATTTTGAGGGTAATGTTTACTAATTATATCATAACTTTTCAATATAAATGTATATAAAAAATGCATTATATTTTTTTTATGCAGGAAAACCACAAAATTTTTCAGTTTATAAAAAAAATATGCGCACAACGAGTATATTAGAAAATTATAATGGACGTCTCGGGAAAAAATTAGTAAAAAACTAAAACTTTTTCAAATTTATAGACTGTTTAAGGGATGAAGAATATAATATCACCAGAGATTTTATATCGGCTGTTGATGAAGGACAAACTTTTGAAATGTTTTCAGGACCAACGCAATTTTATATAAACAGAAATAAAATTATTGCAAAGCTATTAGATAAATTGCAAAAAAAAAAACAAATAACGTTGTTTGAGTTTTTGCCTCAAATTATACAAATATTTAAAAAAAAACAAGATTTTGATCTGGTCAATGATATTACTTCGTCAGATGATGAAAATGAGGAAGATGCTGTAATAGAAGAAACAATAATTGAGAATGCAGAAAACTTGTGTGTTATTTGTTTAGAAAATAGTCGAGAAATTCTATTACAACCCTGCAATCATTTGAAAATATGTTCAGATTGTTTTACAAAAATTAAAAGCAAAATACAACAAATATCCTTTGTCCTATATGTAGAGCAATTGTTGAAAATTCAATTAAAGTTTTTCTTTAATATGTATAAAATTTATTTAATCCATTAATTTAAATTAATTGCGAATATCTTTTATTTTAAAATTTGATCATTTTTGAATAAAATATGATATTATTTTTCATTTTTGTATTAGTATTACATTATTATATAAATATTATAAACATCATTATAATATTATAAATATATATCTGTTATACAAAAATATAATTTTTTTCATTTAAGAATACATGTAGGATAGTGGTGGTTGGTACAGCAAAGAGTACCAACCCCTGAAAGTAAAACGCGGCGAACACCAATTGCTTTTGACGTTTTAACATTGATTTTAAAACGCAATTTGTCGCTGGTCATTCTAATTTGAAAAGTCATAGAGTAAAGACGTGTTTGTTTTGAAAGACAAAATATAATGTTCATTCATCGTAATAATTCTAATTCGTATTTAAACTTTTAATATATTATTTATTGTAAAAAATAACCAAAAGGAGTATCATTTTCTTAAAATCCCACAAATTGGGGGCTCAACCGCAGGAAAGCTGAAGGAGAAAGAATAACCTGGAAATAAGAAGAAGCCGGTGGAATTAGCAAGAAAATCCGGAAAGATATTTCAACCTGAAAAAAAAAATTTGCAACTATACATATATGAAAAATAAAATTAAGGAAAACATCTGGTAAAGTACAGTGGAATTTAAATTAATATATTTAAATAAAATTGGTGAGTGATCATATTATATTATATTTGTAAAATATATGAAAAGTACCGGTATACGAAAAAGAAAACCTTTCGATACATTTGTCGTATGATTTTTTTACCACTAGTTATTATTGAGTAAAGTGGTGGTGGTGTAATAAATTGAAGCAATTTTTACACCGAAAGAGAAAACGGGTATATAAAACGTGAAAATTGTAAATGCGTAAAAATTGAATATAATTATTTTCGCATTTCATTACATATAATATAAATAAAAATAAAATCACATTTTCTATATTTGCAAAAATTCCAATATTTCAGCCAATTTTATAAAATAAAAAGAAAAAGAAAATTTTGTACAAGACTGTACTTTTATATGCAACAAAAAAAAAATACATTTTTTCTGTTTAGTATGCACCTGTTTTATCTTCATATAGAGAATAATTTTTTATAGTTAACCACAAAATTGCAGCAAAACATATCTTGATAAATTGAAAGAACAGGGTAATTCCACGAATCAGTAAAGAAGTTCAAAATATAAAATTGTAATAAATATTTCAACAAGCATCAAAACATTTTTTTTAAAAAAAAAAAGTATAATTAATATATATTTATATTATACCATAATTAAATCAATACAAAATACAATTTAATTTGTGGTGCGGCTTGTATTTAGATATTGACGTGAAAAATTATCGTACATCAACTTTTATTTTTGAAAAAATATTGCATATAAAATATAAATTATTCATATATAAAATAAAATATAAATTATTCATATATAAAATAAAATATAAATTATTCATATATAAAATAAAATATAAATTATTCATTTAACCATAATGATAAAGTGATTAAAAAAAAAAAAAATTTTTATTGTATAATAATAATTAGAATAAATATAGGACACTTCCTTAAATTATTTATAATACCAAAATTTTATTTAAAAAAAAAATATATAGGGTAATTCCTAAAAAAAAAAAAAAAAGTAATTTCATTTTAAATTTACTAAAAATGAATAAAATAAAAAATAAATAATTCAGATATACTAAATTCACTAAAAAACAAAAACAATTTCGAATTTAAAATAAAATATTTTTTTTTTGGTATCTGGTCGTAATCGCGAAATAAAAAACTATAAAAAAAAATTTCAATTAAATTGATACTAAAATTTTTTAATATTTATAATAAATATAATTTAATTAAAAAAAAAATTAAATTGTATTTCTTTCAAAAAATAAATAAATAAATAAATATAATAATAATTATTATAAAAGTATATTTTGAATATATATGAAATATAGATAATACGTCACATCATCGTACAGTAATCAACTGTAATATTGTATAAAAAGAAAAACTGAAAAATAAAGCGAAATTCTTGAATTTATATTGTAATATATGTAAGCAAAAATAAAAAAATTAAAAAATAAATAAAAAGAAAATATATAGTTTTATTACAAACATACATTTATTCATAATTACAACATTTTCTCCAAATAATTTTAGTCTAATACGAAAACGTAGTCATTATAATTTATTTTCGTACTTTATCAAATAAAATTTTTAAGATGCCAGATCAAGATAAAAGCGAGAGTGGGACGCAGAAAATTGCAGATAAGAGAATCATAGATAAACTTCAGTTAAAAACCGAAAGTGCAGAATTAGAATTAGCAATGTTAAAAGCTGAAAACGAAAAATTAAAGGAAATGATGAAAAAAAGAAACGATGATGAACAAATAAAAAGAATGGAAAATTTGGATAACAAAGAAAAATTATTACTAGAAAGAGAAGAACATTTAAAGAAATTAGAGGAAATAAATAAATTAAAAGAAGAAAATGAATGGATGCAAAAAACACAGACAGAACAACACACTGCAGTTAAGGAAATGATGCAATTTAAAGACGTTCTGAATATTTTACCGGAATTTAGCGGCAGAGATGATTTTGACATTGAATCATGGATTATGGATGTTGAAGCAGCAGCTAAAGAAATGAAATGGACTAACTTACAACAAGTTATTTTTGCAAAAAGACTGTTGACAGGTACAGCGAAGTTAGCACTCAGAGCAAATCCAAACCTAAATAGTTGGTACGAGCTGAAAGAATTCCTAAAAGAAGAATTCAATATTAAAATGAATGCGGCGGATATCCATAAAAAATTAGAAAATCGTAAACAGAAGTTTAATGAGACAATTCAAGACTATTTTCTGATAATGAGAGAGATAGCTACAAAAGGACAAAAGGAATTAGCAGCAATAATTCAGTATGTTGTTAATGGTATTCGGGACGATCCAAAAAATAAAGGTATATTATTCGGTGCTTCAACATTCAAACAATTCAGAGAAGTACTAATACCATACCTGAAATTTAAAGAAAGTATTTATAACAGTAGAAGAGAACATAAAGAATATTCAATAAAAAGAGAACATAATAAAAAACCAGAACAGCTAAATATTAAAGACAGTACACTAAAATGTTACAACTGTGGAAAAAAAGGACACCTGAAGGCGAATTGTTTAGAAAAAACTCCAAAATGTTTTGCCTGCAATGAATTCGGTCATATTGCTAAAGATTGTAAAACAAAATCAGTAAAATTTATTAAATTAAACAGCAAAAATGAAGGTAAAGTGGTTAAAATAAATGGAGTAGAAACAACAGCAATAATTGACACAGGAAGTGAAATCACGCTAATGCGAATGGAGGATTATGCAATTATAGGTTCACCTAAGTTAAAAGATATTACAATGAAAATACAAGGATTGTCTACAAACTTTATCGAAACAAAAGGATATTTTGAAAGCGAACTAGATATGGATAATAACAAGTTTAACGCTGAAATACATGTAGTATCAGACACATCATTACGAACACCAATGATAATTGGTAGAGATGTTTTACAAAATATAAATATAAATATGACGTCAGATGGAATTCAGATAAGTAAATTGGATGAATCTTTAAAAACATGCTACAATATTATATCGTCGGAACAAACCAATTTGAATATAGGTAATTGCAATTATAAAAAGGACATAGAAGTACTGGTTCAGAATTATCAACCAAAACAACAGGTAAAAGATACTGGTGTCGAATTAAAAATTATTCTTTCAGACGAAAATCCAATAGCACAACATCCGAGACGAATAGCACCATTAGAAAAGCAAATAGTTGATCAGCAAATTAAAGATTGGCTAAACGAAGGTATAATAAGACCGAGTAATTCCGAATATTCTAGTCCGATTCAACTAGTAAATAAAAAAGATGGTACAAAACGATTATGCGTGGACTATAGGAAATTAAATAAAAAAATCATAAGGGATAGGTATCCATTACCGCTAATAGAAGACCAAATCGACGCTCTAAGTGGAACAAAAATTTTCTCAACGTTAGATTTAAAAAATGGATTTTTTCACGTGAACATCAATGAAAGCAGTAAGAAGTATTCGTCTTTTGTTACACCATCCGGACAATATGAGTTTAATAAAGCTCCATTCGGTTTGTGTACGTCACCCACAGTATTTCAAAAGTATATAAATGCAGTTTTTAAACAACTGATAGAAAAAAGATGGTTCTATTGTATATGGACGACATAGTAGTCTTGGCGAAAAACTACGAGGAAGCATTTGAACATTTAAAAGAAGTTTTGCTGGTAGCAGAAAATTTTGGGCTACAGATTAAGTGGTCTAAATGTCAATTTTTGAGTGAGGAAATTGAATATCTGGGTTTTAAGATAAAAAATGGAACAGTTTCACCATCTGATTTAAAAACAACAGCGGTTAGGAAATTTCCAGAACCAAAAACTTTGAAAAAATTACAGGGATTCCTAGGATTAATAGGATTTTTTAGAAAATTTATTAAATTTTATTCATTAATAGCACGACCACTTACGGAACTGTTAAAAAAGATGCACCATTTACGTTTGGTCTGGCGGAAAGAAACGCTTTTCAGGAATTAAAAAATAAACTGGTAGAAAATCCAATTCTTATGTTATATAAACAAGAAGCAGAAACAGAACTACACACGGACGCGTCTAAGTGGGGATTTGGCGCGGTGCTGATGCAAAAAAATGATGACAACCTGTTTCATCCTGTATATTATTACAGTAAGAAGACAACGCCGGCACAAGAAAAATACAGCAGTTATGAGTTGGAGGTTTTAGCGATAGTAGCGGCGTTGAAGAAATTAAGAGTATATTTACTTGGTCTAAATTTTAAAATTGTTACAGACTGCGCTGCGTTTAAACAGACCATGGAGAAGCAAAACATGTTACCACGAATAGCTGGATGGGCATTGGCGTTACAGGAATTTAATTATACTCTGGAGCATAGACCAGGAATAAGAATGAAACATGCAGATGCTTTAAGCCGTAACCCAGTGGTGCTGGTAATTACGAGTGAATTTATAGGAAGAGTGAAATGGTCACAGGAACGTGATGAAAATTTAAAATTAGTTGGAAAATTACTAGAAACAGGTAATACTGTCGAAAACTACATTATAGATCATGGAATAATCTATAAAGATGAAGAAGATGGGAAAAAATTGTGTATACCAAAGAACATGCAGGACGAATTAATAAAAAATATACATGAAAGAGGACATTTTGCAAATAAGAAAATGGAAGATTTGATTAAAAGAGAGTACAATATACCACGTTTAAAAGAAAAAATAGACAAATGTAGAAAGAATTGTATACGTTGCTGTTTAGGCATATTAGTAATTTTATTATAAACTGTAATAATAAACTGTACCATATTGTAATATTTAGTTTTTCTTTGTAATTTGGTTTTGCTATGTATAAATTTAAGTAAAGTAAAGAAAAGCACATTAAATATTTCTTGTCTACAGTCACATACAATCATACACGAACTATTCTACACAACCACATATTCAATGGATATGTAGTGCAATTCGCAATAACTTCACTTGTTCATCAGTCGTCGACAGCAGCAGTCGTGGATAACTACATATAAAAATTACAGTCCATTAAAAATATTACAATTAAAAATCTAAAATAACTTTGTAATAAAAATAAAATATTAATCGTAAACAAAAAATATTATTTGTTTTTATCCAAATTTATATAAACATTTCGCATTAAACATTTTGGTCACTTCTACCGGGATTAGACTAGTGTAGTTTAATAGTTTTTCATGGAAAATATTGCATATAGGCAATAATATTTTATGTAAATTTGTCAACATAATATATACCGCAAAACGTGTTACAACGTGTTATTTAAAAACACATAAAACAACAACAAAAATTAAGTAAAGCAGACAGCAAAACAATACATATACACAAAAGAAAACTAATTTTGTGTTTGCTCATATTGTTTAATTGGTTGGCGTATTTTCGAGACTTTCGAGACTCGTTGCTCAACATTGCACACATAGAGATTAAGATTATATTCAATGGTATAAATTATTTGATGGTGTAGTGACATAGTAAGTACATTTATTTTATATTTGAAAATTTAATGTGCTTATATAAATATATATTTTGAATTGTTATTTTGTTAGTCATTTTACAATTATAGCATATTACAAAATTATAAAAAGTAATATTTGTAAAATTAAAATAAAATTCAATTAAATTAAATTAGAAATATTATTGTTAGAAAATTCCTTTTTCAACGTATTGATTTTAGCATAAAAATATATTTATAAAATGCCTCGTAAAAGGAACACACAGAATGATATCAGCGTAAATACAATAGATGAAGAAGTTTTACATAAACTCGAAACAAAGTTAAACTTCATAAAGTTTAAATTTGATAATATTAATGAGTATTTCGGAACATTTAACAATGAAATTGACATCCCATTTGAACAAATTGAAATTCGTTTAATTACTCTTGATTCATTAAATGAAAAATGTGATGAATTAATTGAAGAAGTAGCTAATATTAGTGAAAATAATTCTACAAGATTATTCAACAACAAATTTAAAGTATTCTTAAATGATTTATATTCTTTATCAGCAAAAGCTAATCAATGGCTGAAAAATACACAAATTAGTCATGAATCAAAAAATAATATAACTAATCATCGTCATAATGGTATGCCAAGGTTACCTGAAATAAAAATTCAAGATTTTGATGGTGAACAATCACAATGGTTAACATTTAAAGAAACATTTGAAACAGTTATTCATAAAAATACTGATATTTCTGATGTTTTGAAATTCACATATCTACTTGACAAATTGAAGGGTGATGCTAAAGCTTGTATTGGACATGTTATATTTACTGCTGAAGGATACAACAAAGCATACAATTTACTTTGTGAACGTTATGATGACACACGTTTAATAATTGATGTGCATGTTAATGCAATTTTAAATTTAAATAAAGTCAATAAAGACAATTATCAAGAATTAAATGATTTGATTAATGGTTGTATTTCACACATATCTTCGCTAGAAGCTTCTGAATTTAAATTGAACAATTTATCAGAACAATTAATAATTAATATAATTCTAAATAAACTTTCAACGAATTTAAAAGTGGAATGGGAAAAGGAGATTACATGTAAAAATATACCAAATTGGAAAGAATTTATAGAATTTTTAACTCGACAATGTCGGTTTTTGAAAAGAAAAAATGCTGATATGTCAATAAATAATAAAGTAATTATTAAAAGTCGCTTTAAACCAAAAGATAATTCGTTTTCAAATACGTTTATATCGAATAACAATCAAAATAAATTGACAAAACATTTTAATAATAATCATATGTCAAAACGATTGTGTCCAATTTGTAAAGCAAATCATTTGATTTATCAATGTACAATATTTCGAGAAATGGATACACATTCTCAGTTTCAAAAAATAAAAGAACTTGGATTATGTATAAATTGCATATGTAGTACTGATCATATCGTAAAAGATTGCAAATATAGTAATTGTAGATATTGTGGCAAAAAACACAATTCTTTATTGCATCATGTAGAAAAACAACAACCACTAGGAGTTGTTGCTAGTACATCATATGATAATCCAAATATACAAAATTTTCACGTAAAATCACATCCTCTTTCAAAACAAATTATATTATCTACTGCTATGGTATTAGCACGTGATAAAAATGGAAAATATCATCCATGTCGAATATTATTAGATAGTGCAAGCACAACAAATTATATAACTAAGTCATTTGCGACAAAATTAAAACTTGATTGTAAACCAAATTATATGTCGTCTGTTGGACTAAATAAAACTATAACAGAAATTTCAGAACGTGTAACAACGAATATCAAATCACGTGTATCTAAATTTCAAATAGATTTAGAATGTTGTTTAGTGTCAACGATTTCTGATAATTTACCACAATCTTCATTTGACATTTCATACTGGAACATTCCCAGTAAAATTATTCTCGCTGATCCACAATTTAATTTATCAAGACCAATTGATATACTTGTTGGGGGAGAAACATTTTATGAAATGTTATTGAAAGGAAAATTCGTGTTAGGAAATAATCTGCCACAATTTCAACAATTTGTCTTCGGTTGGGTATGTGTAGGGGTTATTTTCGAAAATAAAAATACCAATTTTCATCTTATTAGTAAAAATCAAGACATAAGCAATGATGATTTAAATCAATCACTTAAATCGTTTTTTGATGTCGATCATATAGTTGATAACTATATCTAAAGAAGAACAATTTTGTGAAACACATTTTACACAAACTTTAACTCGTGACAATGAGGGCAGATATATTGTTTCATTGCCAATTAAGCCAGAAATTGACGCTATTGGAGAGTCAAAGCAAAGTGCTTTAAATCGTTTTAAATATCTTGAACGGAAATTTAATATTGATCCATTATTCAAAAAAGAATATACTACAGTAATACAAGATTACATTGATCAAAATCACATGAAGTTAATAGATTCAAATGTTAACAATTTTAATTCACATCCAGAGTTTTATTTACCACATCATGCTATTTTTAAACGCTCTAGTACAACAACACAAGTTAGAGTAGTTTTCGATGCAAGTGCGAAATCATCAAGTGGTTTATCATTGAATGATGTTATGTGTGTTGGTCCAACTGTTCAAAACACAAGTTCTAATATCATTTTAAGATTTCGTAAACATAAATTCGTAATTACAACAGATATAAATAAAATGTATAGGCAGATTAAAATAGTTTCTGATCAAACATCGTTGCAACGTATTTTTTGGCGTGATAATGTTAACGAACCAATGAAAATATTTGAATTAAATAGAGTTACATTTGGTACAGCAGCAGCACCCTATTTGGCAACTCGTACATTAAATCAACTAGCAGTTGATGAACAAGAATCATTTCCAATAACATCTCAAATTTTACAAAAAGATGTTTATGTAGATGATATATTAACAGGTTCGGATAGCATCGAAAAAACTATTGAAATACAAAAACAATTGATAAATTTATTACATCGTGGTGGTTTTAAACTTCATAAATGGTGTTCAAATAACGAGGAAATATTAAATAGTATTGCAATAGATAATAGAGAAAAATTAGCAATTGATTCAGCAAGTTCTGATGAATGCCTTAAAACATTAGGGTTAGTTTGGGTTCCTAAACTCGATGTATTTAAATTTAATATTCCAATAATAGATAATTGTTCAACAACAAAACGAAAGGTTCTATCGGACATAGCAAAATTGTATGATCCTTTAGGTTTATTAGCACCAACAATTATCACAGCAAAAATATTTGTACAAACTCTTTGGAAAAATAATATCGATTGGGATGAGAAACTGTCAGATGAATTTATTGAATATTGGAATAAATATCGTATTCAACTTAAGGATATTACACATATCAAATTAGATCGTCGTATTACAATAGACAATCCACACATTATACAATTACACGGTTTTTCAGATGCATCTGAAAAGGGCTATGGAGCTTGTATATATATTCGAAGTATTGATTTCAACATGAATAGTACTGTAAAATTAGTATGCAGTAAATCTCGTGTTGCTCCAGTCAAATTTATATCACTACCAAGATTGGAATTATGTGCAACATTATTACTATCACGACTCGTTAATAATATAATTAATACTTTAGAAATGCCAATACAGGATATATATCTTTGGTCAGATTCAACTATAGCAATAACATGGATTGAAACACCAGCTCATAAACTTAAAACTTTTGTTGCTAACAGAGTTAACGAAGTTCAAGATTTAACAATAAATTATAATTGGAATCACATAGAATCAGCACAAAACCCAGCTGATGTAATTTCTCGCGGTGTAATGCCCTCTGAATTAAATAATTTGGATATTTGGTGGAATGGTCCACTATTTTTAAATTCAAACCAAATTTATTTTGATTCAGATTTTTCAAATTGTGTAATTCAATCTACAGAAGATAATATTTTCGAACTTAAAAATCAAGAAATTACATTAACAACAATACAAACTACTTTTAACTTAATTGAAAGGTATAGTTCATATAATCGGTTACTTCATGTTACAGCATATTGTCTACGCTTTATAAATAATTCACAAAATTCAAAAGCTGAATGGATTGGCAATTTAACAGTAACTGAAATTGAGCAAGCATTATTTGCTGTTGTTAAAATAGTTCAAAACCAACATTTTTCTGTAGAAATTAAATTACTTTCACAACAAAAACTTTTACCAAAGAAAAGTTCAATATTATCGTTAAATCCATTTGTAGATTCAACAGGAATATTACGTGTTGGGGGCCGGTTGAATAATTCAGACTATTCATATGATATCAAACATCAAATTTTATTACCACACAATAGTCATTTGACTACATTAATAGTACGTCATTTTCATCAACAAACATTTCATGCAGGACCTCAGTTATTGATTTCGCTCGTACGTCAAAAATTTTGGCCAATTTCTGCAAAAAACATTGCAAAGAAATGTGTCAGAAATTGCATAACTTGTTTTAAAGTTAAACCAAAATTCATGAATCAAATTATGGGAAATTTGCCTACTGAACGCATATCACCATCTCGACTTTTTCAAAATACAGGTATTGATTTATGTGGTCCATTTTTTACAAAAGATAAAAAATTGCGAAAATCACCAGTACTCAAAGTATATGTAGCAATATTTATTTGTTTTGCTACAAAAGCTGTACACTTAGAGATTTTATCTGATTTAACAACACAGTGTTTTATATCATGTTTAAAACGTTTTATTTCTCGTCGTGGTAAACCAAATTCCATATGGTCTGATAATGCCACAAATTTTGTTGGTACTAAAAATGAATTTGAAAAATGGGATAAATTACTCAAAGATAAAGATTACATTCAATTGGATTCCACATTACAACAAATTATTTGGCATTTTATACCACCACGCTCTCCTAACTTTGGAGGCTTATGGGAAAGTGCTGTAAAAATATTTAAATATCATTTCAAGAGAGTAGTTTCCAACATATATTTTTCGTACGAAGAATTGCATACAATAGTTACACAAGTAGAAGGTATTTTAAATTCTCGTCCTCTTACAGCCTTATCTACCGATCCAAATGATCCACTACCATTGACACCTGGACATTTTTTAACAGGTGGTCCAATTTTAGCAATAATTGAACCTGAATTAACAAATATTCCAATCAATAGATTATCAAATTGGAATAAAGTGTCACAAACTGTTCAACATTTTTGGAAAAGATATTCAATTGAATATATTCATTTATTACAACAACGTACAAAATGGAAAACCCAAATTCAAAATGTAAAAATTGGCGACATTATGTTAGTCAGTGATGATAGTTTACCATCCACTAGATTCTAGTGGATGTAGATGGATGCTGGGTATTATTTTAAAAACGTTTGTTGGTAATGATAACAATATTAGAGTCGTTACAATTAAAACGAAACAGGGTGAATTCAAACGTTCCATAAATAAATTATGTAAACTTCCACTAAATTGTGAAGATTAATTTGTTGCATTTTTTTTATCTTATCATTTAATCGTTTAGAAAGGATTTTTTTTTGTTATTTTGGAATATGATGTATTTGGATTAAATGTTGTAACTTTTGAAATAAGATATTTCAAGGGGGCCGGCATGTTTAGGCATATTAGTAATTTTATTATAAACTGTAATAATAAACTGTACCATATTGTAATATTTAGTTTTTCTTTGTAATTTGGTTTTGCTATGTATAAATTTAAGTAAAGTAAAGAAAAGCACATTAAATATTTCTTGTCTACAGTCACATACAATCATACACGAACTATTCTACACAACCACATATTCAATGGATATGTAGTGCAATTCGCAATAACTTCACTTGTTCATCAGTCGTCGACAGCAGCAGTCGTGGATAACTACATATAAAAATTACAGTCCATTAAAAATATTACAATTAAAAATCTAAAATAACTTTGTAATAAAAATAAAATATTAATCGTAAACAAAAAATATTATTTGTTTTTATCAAAATTTATATAAACATTTCGCATTAAACAGTTGCATTCTTGGAGATAGAAAACAAGGTAAACAAGAGGGGTACTTAAATCCAATATATAAAGATGAATTGCCACTTGATACTTACCATATAGATCACCTTGGACCAATGACGAATACTACAAAAAAATATACGTATATTCTTAGCGTATTTGATGCTTTTACCAAATTTTGTTGGCTATATCCTGTAAAAACAACTAATGCAATAGAGGTACTTCAAAAACTAAACGTTCAACAAGCTACGTTTGGAAATCCGAGAAGAATAATCACTGATCAAGGAGCAGCATTTACTTCAAACGTTTTTAAAGAGTACTGCGTAAATGAAAACATTATTCATTTACAAATAGCAACGGGTGTACCTCGAGGAAACGGTCAAGTTGAGAGACTAAATAGAATAATAATACCAGTGTTAACAAAACTAGCAATGGATGATCCTGGAAAATGGTATAGTTACATAAGTATTTTACAACAAAATATAAATTCTACGTTTCAAAGGAGTATTAGAAGATCACCTTTTCAGTTGCTAATAGGTACTCAGATGAAAATAAGGTCTGATTTAAAACTAGGAGAAGCATTAGAAGAAGAATTTATCAATACGCTAGAGGAAATACGCGACGATATGCGACAAACAGCTCGTGAAAATATTAGTAAAATTCAAATCGAAAACCGTAAAACATACGACAAAAATCGGAAAGAATCGTTTAAATATAATGTCGGGGATCTCGTAGCGATTAAAAGAACTCAATTTGGTACACAATTAAAAATATTCTCTAAATTTTTAGGTCCATATAGAATTATTAAGGTGATGTCTCATGATCGATACCAAGTAGAAAAAGTTGGAACACATGAAGGTCCGAAGGTCACGACAAGTACATCTGACAACATGAAAAAATGGCGAGATTTGGAAATTGTTAGTAGTGAAGACGAAATTGTTAGTAATGAAGACGAAATCGTTAGTAGTGAGGATGAAGACTTTTTAGGATTCGATGAAGAAGATGTTTAATTACCAAATAAAAAATTAGTATTAAAGTAAAATTTTGAAAGACTAAAATTAGTATTAAAGTAAAATTTTGAAAGACTAAAATTAGTATTAAAGTAAAATTTTGAAAGACTAAAATTATATTATTGTAAAATTTTGGAAGTTTGAAAACATAAAAAATAATATTATAGTATCGTAAATTTTTTTAAAAAAATAAAATCACAAAATAAAAAAAAAAAAGATTAAAATCACACTTATGTATAAATTATAAAAATAAATTTGCTCAGTATGTAATATATTAGATTGAAAAGATCATAATTATATTAATGTAAAATAAAATATATAAAATATTTAAAATACATCAACGAAAATATGTAAAATATATCTATAAAAAAAAAAAAAAAAAAAAAACGATAATAAGAATGTAAATAATATATAACTTTGCACACTTGAAAGAATATAAAAACGATAATTTTTTTTGTTAAAAGTAAAAATAAAATTAAATTTAAAATAAAACTATTAAAGAAGAAAGTGTAAATAGTACAAGTATAAAGATGTAATTAAATAAAATATGAAAGATATATATATATAATAGAAAGATGTAAAGATGAAATATATAAAGAAGTAATGATATATAAAGATGTAAAGATGAAATATATATAAAAGTAATGATATATAAAGATGTAAAGATGAAATATATAAAGAAGTAATGATGAAAATATATGTAAAGATGAAATATATAAAGAAGTAATGATGAAAATATATGTAAAGATGAAATATTGTAGAATCATAAAATATATAGTACATTTAAAGTAAAGTAGAAAAAAAAAATAGTAGTAAAGTAGTAAAGATGAAAATGAAATTTTTTTTAATAATGTACAAATTATATATTATCTATTTGATAACCTAATGGTAAATTCTGAAAGTAAAAATTGATAATGAATTTTTTTTTAAATAATGAAATCGATATTTTTTATTAACATCGAATTAAAATTTAATTATAGTAACTAAACTAATGTTTTTCCAATGATTAATTAAACGTAGAATAATATTTTTTTTTACGATTTATATGATAAATTTTTAAATTTTTTTTTGTAAGAAATTATAAATTAATGTAAAACAATTTGAACGATCGATGAATATTATACTAATTTATAACTAATAGAAGCATTTAGGAGGACGAAAATATAAGTCAGGACGGCCGATTGTAGGATAGTGGTGGTTGGTACAGCAAAGAGTACCAACCCCTGAAAGTAAAACGCGGCGAACACCAATTGCTTTTGACGTTTTAACATTGATTTTAAAACGCAGTTTGTCGCTGGTCATTCTAATTTGAAAAGTCATAGAGTAAAGACGTGTTTGTTTTGAAAGACAAAATATAATGTTCATTCATCGTAATAATTCTAATTCGTATTTAAACTTTTAATAAATTATTTATTGTAAAAAATAACCAAAAGGAGTATCATTTTCTTAAAATCCCACATACATATATACAAAAATTTATTTTACATATGGTGGGAATTTACTCCACTTTTTAAATATTCTACTAGGTAATAATTCCACCAATATACTAGGTGCATTTATTTCTCACCCAAGTGACCTTGATTGGGTAGATCATGTAATCGATATTACATTCATTAACTAAATGTAAAATAATTTTATATTTAATAGAATTAAACTATTTCTAAAAGTATCAAAAACTTATGTGCATCATACACTAAAATTTATAAAGGTTATAATCCTTTTCTTTTTAATTTTTAAAAATTCATCTAAAATTTTATTTTATTTAATTTTAATGTTAGGACCTCTAATTACTGTCTCATCAAATTCATGATTAGGAGCTTGAATAGGTTTAGAAATTAATTTATTATCATTTATCCCCCTAATAAATGATACTTCTAATTTAATATCTACTGAATCATCATTAAAATATTTTTTAACCCAAGCATTAGCTTCTTCAATTTTATTGTTTGCCATTATTATAAATATATTAAAATTAATTTAATTTCTGATTATCAACGAATTAATATCAGTGGCGGTTCGTGCTGTAAAATTCTGGGCGGGCTAATTTTTTTTTTAAATTAAGAAAAGACATTGTGGAGGTTTCCATTTTATCATGAGGTACTACACTCAAAGCGTTAACTGGAATTTAGTGTCCAGTTTCCTTAACACAAAACAAAATCGATTGGCTGATGTGGTCCTAATTCTGTAATTTTAACCTTAACCTCTAATGATGAAAATTTAAATAGATGCTCCAGTAAGTAATCTATTTCATTCATCATTAGAGCAGATATTTAAAAATTCATATATTTAGCAAAAAATAACATGAGAATTATATACAATATATAGCATTTTCCGATCAAATTAGGCTTTTTACACGTCAAGATAGTCTTTTAAAAAATCAAATTAGTCTTTTTACATTTAAAATTAGTCTTTTTACAGTTCGAATTAGTCTTTTTAAATTTCAAGTTAGTCTTTTTAAATTTCAAGTTAGTCTTTTTAAATTTCAAGTTAGCCTTTTTAAATTTCAAATTAGTCTTTTAAAAATAAAATTTCTATGTGTTTCAAACCTATTATTTAAGTAAAAACAAATAATATTATTTTTTTAATTTTGTTCAAATTAAAATTTTATTAAGCGATAATATAATTTTAATGTAATTCTTCGCCAACAATAGAATAGCACCTGGTATTTTTAGCGTCATATTTAAAAAATAGTTTCGACAATCTTGATCGCTCAATGTTGAAACACCTTGTGCAATTGCATTAACCAAGTTATGGTCTCTTGGTATACTTAACAGCTGCCGAACAAAACATTTATCTTTTGGGGAAAAAAATTAAAAAATATCGTTAAGATTTTTGGGTGAATTTAAATGCTTCTTATTCATAAAATTTTAATTTGAACAAAATTAAAAAAAATAATATTATTTGCTTCTACTTAAATAATACGTTTAAAATACAGAAATTTTAATTTTAAAAGACTAATTCGAAGTGTAAAAAGACTAATTTTAAATGTAAAAAGACTAATTTGAAATTTTAAAAGACTAACTTGAAATTTATAAAGACTAATTTGATTTTTTAAAAGACTATCTTTATATTTTTAAAGACTATCTTTATGTGTAAAAAGACTAATTTGACCGGAAAATGCTATTATAATATGAAAACTATATTTATATGTAATATGAAAATTATAAATAAATATAATACATATATATACGTGTATAATATAAAAATATATATAATTTTAAAATTTAACTACAAAAATACAAAATACTAAATGCCTGGAAACTTCTGGTCAGCGTAAAAACAGCAAAACAGCGGATCAAACTAGCAATAACACTTAAAATGAAATTTTTTTATAAATTATTTTATTACTAAACTCTATATCAAAAACTTCCTTTTTAATTTTCATTAAATTCAAATTAGAATTATGAAAAGCATTCAAATCTTTAAAACAATGTTATACGATAATACATAATATGTACGTAATATATTTTTTATACTTATGTATAGCAATAGTAAAATAAATATTCGCATACACTTCTATTGCTTTTTCCTTTAATTTTTTTTAACAGACAATGTATAAAAAAATAAGCATTATGCTGTTAATTTTTTTTCAGGAAAAATATTATGTACTAGGGGCTACTGTTAAATAGTCCCTAACATTAAAGTAACAGAAGCAAAACAGTATAGAAACATATTTATAACATTTTTGCTGTAAAAAAAATGCAATAAATCATTTCTCTCAGAGAAATTTTTTTTTTTATTTTTGCTTTACACTTTACTATATAAATTTATTCTCGCCTATATACACACATAGAAGAAAATTTTCAATACAAAAAAAAATGAAATCGTCGTTCATGCATTTCTTTCAGAGATTTTTGATTTACCATATACATTATTCTCGCCTACTATATGCATATGCATAGAAGAAAATTCTCAACACAAAAATATATATAAAATCGTCGTTCATGCATATGAAAAATAAATGTTTGTATACATAAATACATTTAATTAATGTTTATATTCAAATTTGTATTCTATAGATAGAGGAAACATATATGCTATTTTTAGCCCAACCGCGGTATATTAGAAAACAATACTTATAAAAAAAGTTGCAAAGCAAATTTAATGTATTTTTCGGACTGAGTCTCCAAGAATTTTTTCGTTTTCTTTTCCTTCATTTCTATTACATAATTACTATATGAAAATACGTATATTTTATAGGGTAGGCAGAGCAAATATTGTACATAATATTAAAATATATTTTTTTTATATGAAATTTTTTTTTTTAATTTTTTTTTATTTTGGAAGATATTTTGTCGAATTTAAATTAAGATTTCTTAGGGTGGGCTTAGCCCACCTAGCCCATTAGGACGAGCCGCTGCTGATTAATATATTTATTAATATAATTATTATTTCAACTTTACTTTTAAAAAGTGGTACTGCCATCATTTCTGATTTCCAACTGTTCTAGAAGGATTAACTTGAATAAATGCTTTAATTTTAATAACATGACAAAAAATTGCCCCTCTTATACTAATTTCTTATTTTTCAATAAAAATTATATTTATTAGAGTAATTTTATTATCAATTATTATTGGATCTTTAGAAGGAATAAATCAAACCTCTTTAAAAACAAATTATAGCTTTTTCATCTATTAATCATTTAGGATGAATAATTACAGCAATAATATCTAATGAATCACTTTGATTATTCTATTTTTTAATATATTGTTTTTTATCTATTAATTTAGTATATTTTTTCAATATATTTAAATTATACCATATTAATCAATTATTTTCTGTATTTTTTAATTCAAAACTTTTAATAATCAATTATTATTAATAACATTAATGACAGCAATAACATTAATTACTTTATATTTTTATTTACGAATATGTTATTCAGCTTTTATATTAAATTATAATGAAACAAATTACCGAATTAATATATATTTTAATAATTTTTCAATAAAATTATATTTAATTTTTTCTTTTATTTCTACTTTTAGTTTATTTTGTATTAGTATAGTTTATTTTATCTTTTAAGATTTTAAGTTAAATAAACTAATAGCCATCAAAGCTTTAAATATAAGAAATTCTTTTAAATCTTATATAAATAAATATCTAATTTAATAAGCTTTAGTAATATAAATTACTCCTTTAGAATTGAAGTCTAATATCATGATTGAATATAAAGCCAACAAATTGATTAAAGAAGTATTACTCCATAAATAGATTTACAATCTATTACCTAAATTTCAGCCATTTAATCTGATCGCGACAATGATTATTTTCAACCAATCATAAAGATATTGGAACATTATATTTTATTTTTGGAGCTTGGGCTGGAATAGTAGGAACTTCATTAAGAATCTTAATTCGAATAGAATTAGGACATCCTGGAGCTTTAATTGGCGATGATCAAATTTATAATATAATTGTTACTGCTCACGCTTTTGTTATAATTTTTTTTATGGTTATACCTATTATAATTGGAGGATTTGGTAATTGATTAGTTCCTTTAATATTAGGAGCTCCTGATATAGCTTTCCCACGAATAAATAATATAAGTTTTTGAATATTACCACCCTCATTAACTTTATTATTATCTAGAAGTATAGTAGAAAATGGAGCTGGGACAGGATGAACAGTTTATCCCCCTTATCTTCAGGTATTGCTCATGGAGGGGCTTCAGTTGATTAAGTTATTTTTTCTTTACACTTAGCAGGAATTTCATCTATTTTAGGTGCAGTAAATTTTATTACAACAGTAATTAATATACGATCAACTGGAATTACATTTCACCGAATACCATTATTTGTATGATCTGTAGTAATTACTGCCGTATTATTACTATTATCTTTACCTGTATTAGCAGGAGCTATTACAGTATTATTAACTGACTGAAATCTAAATACTTCATTTTTTGATCCTGCAGGAGGAGGAGATCCTATTTTATATCAACATCTATTTTGATTCTTTGGACACCCTGAAGTTTATATTTTAATTCTTCCAGGATTTGGAATAATTTCTCATATTATTAGCCAAGAATTTGGAAAAAAGGAAACTTTTGGATCTTTAGGAATAATTTATGCTATTGGTTTATTAGGATTTATTGTTTGAGCACATTATATATTTACAGCTGGTATAGATGTAGATACACGAGCTTATTTTACATCTGCAACAATTATTATTGCAGTACCTACAGGTATTAAAATTTTTAGTTGATTATCTACTTTACATGGATCTCAATTATCATACTCCCCCGCTCTTTTATGAACATTAGGGTTTGTATTTTTATTTACTGTTGGAGGATTCGTTGGAGTAGTCTTAGCTAATTCATCTATTGACATTATTCTTCATGATACTTATTATGTGGTTGCCCATTTTCATTATGTCTTATCTATAGGAGCAGTATTTGCAATTATAGCTGGATTTATTCATTGATATCCTTTATTTACAGGTCGAACTTTAAATCCTACTTGATTAAAAAGTCAATTTACTATCATATTTATTGGAGTAAATATAACTTTTTTTCCTCAACATTTCTTAGGATTAGCTGGTATACCTCGACGATATTCTGATTACCCAGATGCATATACTACATGAAATATAGTATCAACAATTGGTTCTACTATTTCTATATTAGGAATCTTATTTTTCTTATTAATTATTTGAGAACGTATAGTTACTCAACGACAAGTAATTTATCCAATTCAATTAAATTCTTCTATTGAATGATATCAAAATATTCCACCAGCTGAACATAGCTATTCTGAACTTCCACTTTTAACTAATTGCTAATGTGGCAGATTAGTGGAATGGATTTAAGCTCCATATATAAAGTATTTTACTTTTATTAGAATATATATATATATATATATAAATAATGGCAACATGAGCAAATTTAGGATTACAAGACAGAGCTTCTTCCTTAATAGAACAATTAATTTTTTTTCATGATCATACCTTATTAATTTTAGTTATAATTACTATTCTTGTAAGCTATTTAATAGGAATATTAATTTTTAATACTTACACTAATCGATTTTTATTACATGGACAAACTATTGAAATTATTTGAACTATTATTCCAGCAATCGTTTTATTATTTATTGCACAACCAATGATTACATTAAAATCTATTGGTTATCAATAATACTGAAGTTATGAATATTCAGATTTTTTAAATATTGAATTTGATTCTTATATAATTCCAACAAATGAAATACCAATTGATGGATTTCGCCTACTAGACGTAGATAATCGAATTGTTTTACCTATAAATTCACAAATTCGAATTTTAGTAACAGCAGCTGATGTTATTCATACATGAACAATTCCTGCATTAGGAGTAAAAGTTGATGGAACTCCTGATTAAACTAATTTCTTTATTAACTGACCTGGATTATTTTTTGGACAATGTTCAGAAATTTGTGGAGCTAATCACAGTTTTATACCTTTTGTTATTGAAAGAGTTTCTGTTAATTATTTCATTAAATGAAGTTCATCAATAAATAATACTTCATTAGATGACTGAAAGCAAGTACTGGTCTCTTAAACCACACAATAATAAATCAGCACTTACTTCTAATGGATGATTTAAAAAAAAAAAAAAAAAAAAATAGTTAAATATATAAGATTAGCTTGTCAAGCTAAAATTATTAAAATTTTAATAATTTTTAATTCCACAAATATCTCCTATTGGCTGATTAAGATTATTTATTATGTTTACATTAACATTTATGTTATTTTCTGTAATAAATTATTATTCTATATTACCCCCAGCTCCAAAAACATCTGAATTAAATCAATCTTCTTCAAATTATTTATATTGAAAATGATAACAAATTTATTCTCTGTATTTGACCCTTCTTCAAGTTTATTTAATTTATCTGTAAATTGAATTAGTACTTTTTTAGGATTATTAATAATTCCTACTTCTTATTGATTTATGCCTTCTCGTTATCAAATCATTTAAAATAATATTTTCTTAACATTACATAAAGAATTTAAAACTCTTTTAGGCCCTACAGGATATAATGGAAGTACTTTTATTTTTATTTCATTATTTTCATTAATTATAGGTTTATTTCCTTATATTTTTACTAGCACTAGTCATATAACTTTCACATTAGCTTAAGCTTTACCTTTATCATTATCTTTTATATTATACGGTTGAGTTAATCATACTCAACCCATATGTGCTCATTTAGTTCCTCAAGGAACACCTGCAGTTTTAATACCATTTATAGTATGTATTGAAACAATTAGAAACATTATTCGTCCTGGTACATTAGCCGTACTATTAGCTGCTAATATAATTGCAGGTCATTTACTTTTAACCTTATTAGGAAACACAGGCCCATCTTTATCTTACTCAATTGTTAGACTATTATTAATTGGTCAGATTGCTTTCTTAGTTCTTGAATCAGCTGTTGCTATTATTCAATCATATGTATTTGCAGTATTAAGAACCCTTTATTCTAGAGAAGTAAATTAATTATTAATATCAACACACTCAAATCACTCTTATTATTTAGTAGATTATAGACTATGACCTTTAACAGGGGCTATTGGAGCTATAACTACAGTATCTGGATTAGTTAGATGATTCCATCAATATAATATAACACTATTTTCATTAGGAATATTAATTACAACTTTAACTATATACCAATAATGACGAGATATTTCTCGAGAAGGAACGTTTCCAGGATTACATACATATGCTGTGACTATTGGATTACGGTGAGGAATAATTTTATTTATTGTATCTGAAGTATTTTTCTTTATTTCTTTTTTTCACAGAAGTTTATCTCCATCAATTGAATTAGGGGCAATGTGACCCCCTGCAGGAATTGTTCCTTTTAATCCATTTCAAATTCCTCTATTAAATACTTCAGTAGTAACAGTTACATGAGCACACCATAGTTCAATAAAAGGAAATCACTCACAAGCTACTCAAGGATTATTTTTTACTGTTTTATTAGGGATTTATTTTTCTATTCTTCAAGGATACGAATATATAGAAGCTTCTTTTACTATTGCATATTCTGTATATGGCTACAGGATTTCATGGATTACATGTTCTTATTGAAACAACTTTCTTATTAATTTGTTTAATTCGACATTTAAATAATCATTTCTCACAAACTCATCATTTTGGATTTGAAGCAGCAGCTTGATATTGACATTTTGTAGATATTGTTTGACTATTCCTTTATGTTTCAATATACTGATGAGTCATAAGGTTTATTAATCTTAATAATATAAATAATTTTCTTAATTTTAACTATAGGTTTAATTATTATAATTATTTCAATAGTAGTAATACTATTAGCTTCTATTCTTTCTAAAAAAGCATTAATTGACCGAGAAAAAAGCTCTCCTTTTGAATGTGGATTTGATCCAAAATCTTCTTCTCGTCTTCCTTTTTCACTACAATTTTTTTAATTGCAATTATTTTTTTAATTTTTGATGTTGAAATTGCTTTAATTCTACCTATAATTATTATTATTAATTTTTCTATGATCTTTAACGAGTATTATTTTTATTATTATTTTATTATTCGGGTTTTATCATGAATGAAATCAAGGAGCTTTAAATTGATCTATAATAATAATAATAATAATAATAATAATAAAATAGTATTTATTCTCATATAATTCATTTGATTTACAAAAACAAAGATATAAAATAAAATAAAATAAAAAACTATAAATTTTGCAATGGCTTATATAGCCGTCAGCTTGATTTTAACTACTTCTTTTTTTTTTTACATGATTACCCTAATAAGTTATTTATGCTTATTTCTGTTATATTATTTATGTTTAGATTTAAATATTATTTATATTTATGCATTTGATTATATTTAATATTTATGTATGTGTGATTAGAAATTTCATTTGTGTTTATTTATATTCTTTATGTTATATTATTTATTTTTAGATATGTTTTATTAGATCCAGTTTAATATTTATTTATGTGCGATTAAAAATTTTCAGCTAATATTTGCCTTCTATATTTATATGCTTCCATAGCGTATCTTGCGAGTGTATTCCAATCTTTACCGTTCAAATAATCTATAGCTTCTACCTTACTTATTATATTTTTACTAAAATATACTTTTCTTATTTCTTTTAATATTGGGCATATTCTTTTACATTGTGCATATTGTTGTTTCTGTTGTAATATGTGGTGTGTTATTTAAACGCAACAGTTCTCCGCGTATTTTAAATATTGTTGATATTATTTCAGTATCATTTGTATCTTGATCTATATAATAATTATAAATATAGGGTTGTAGTTAATTATAACATTTGATTTGCATTCAAAAAGTATTGAATTTCAATACCTTGAATATGAAGCGATTAATTGCAATTAGTTTCGACCTAATCTTAGATGTATTACATCCCTATTCTTTAATTGAAGCCAAAAAGAGGCATATCACTGTTGATGATATAATTGAGAAAATCCTCCAATTAAGGAAGTATGACGACCAAGTAAAAGCTGCTAACTTTTTCCTTTAATGGTTAAATTCCATTTATACTTCTATTTATATAGTTTAATATAAAACTTTACATTTTCATTGTAAAAATAAAGAAATTCTTTTATAAATTACTTATATTAATTATTTATATAAATTTTAATCAAATATTATTAAAAATAGTTGGCATAAATTTTAATAATATTTGATTAAAATTTATATAAATTAAAGCAATTTCAACATCAAAAATTAAAAAAATAATTGCAATTAAAAAAAATTGTAGTGAAAAAGGAAGACGAGAAGAAGATTTTGGATCAAATCCACATTCAAAAGGAGA